>QFFD01000359.1:0-42599 GCA_003314615.1 Pholiota microspora
CACATATGGGGGTGTTAACGAGACACGTAGCTACTAGCACCTTACCTCTTGTTTAGACCCCTTTGCATGATAAATTGCGTCTCTGTCTCATTCTGTAGCAGCCTCATAGATTAGCTCTGGAATTCCAGATGCTGAAATTGATACTGGATTACAGATGTACAACACTTATAATTGTTTTTGCGAGGAACTAAGAAAAAAAAATGTTTGCGCAAGAAAAATGTTTGCGCGCAAAGAAGCGAAATGTTTTCGCGCGAAATTAAAATGTTTGTGTCAAAAGCAAAAGTGTTCGCGCGAAAACCAAATGTTTTCGCGCAAACATTTACTAACCTAGAAATGTTCGCGCATCAATAATTGGCCTAAATATGTTTGCGCGGCACCCAAAAACAAGAATGTTTTCGCGCAATAATTATGCGCCACTTTGACCGCCATATAGACCCCCTTGACCACACTCGATTTTCAAACTTAGAAAATGTATCGATCAAATTGGTCCTAGCAGGGGCGCCTGTCAAGGACTGGGAAGGGGCTTGGTGGCCAGATATTGGAGACGGTGGATCCGAGGAAGACATGTCCATTTTGCCTCAACTATCGTCGAGAGGTATTCTTGCTCGTTTTCTCCCAAAAGACGTAGCCCTTTGGTGTACCCTAATCTGGCCCTTTGGTGACTGCGATATATTGGAATTGTCAACTTCTTAATATGTGGTGAAAGAAATTTAACATTCGCCGTACTCTGTGCTTTAACAATTTAACAAGTCGTCAGTGTTACTAAGTAATTTATGGAGCTCGCCGGGCGCCTATTTTTGTCAATTGTGGCAAGGCTGTGGGCGTTTATGAGTTTTGGAGATTTCAAAGCAAGATAACGTCTGTACAAAATTATTTACGAATTTTTCTCCTTGAAAATGTCAAATCTCTCAACAATTCTTGAGCCGGGAGCAAGGTGCGAAATACAAATATACGGATATTTCTGTCATCTCTACATTGCCTCTGTATTCCCACGTCCGTGTTGCACTGCACCACAGCGATGTTGAATCGTACCCCCACCACTCATGGCTCACATATCGCGGAACCCGATAGACAATGCTGGACCAGGCCCAAGTAACAGCCTACCAGGCTTCGACATCCCTCAAGAAATTGTAGACTGCATCGTTGATGAGATAAAAGCGATTGAAGCCACAAATTGGGATCGAGCACAACTTATTGCCATGCACTCTCATTTCTAGGTTGAAGGAAGTGCTAGAAACTGTAAGCCTGGGCCTTACGCTTTCAAACCTCAATTCATTTATGATCACCTGCTAGACAGATATTCTTTTCGCTACGCTCTTTATTGTGGGTTGTTTATTGTGGGATGAGAAGACAACCCATAATAAAGGTCTGTCATATTCTATCTATCATTATCTACGGTCTTCTCATCCCACAATAAAGATATGATTTGATCCTGTCATACTCAGCCCTAACTGTTAGCGAAGGCCTCAGACACGGTGCCCTTACAGAAACCAATCCCAAGTTGTTCTCCTACACCCGATGCCTGACCATCACAGGGACTCGTCCCCCCCACACCAACTTACGCATTCTTTCTTCATTGAACAGAAACCAGAAGTCCAAGATACTGAACCTCATTAGCCCCAAACGCCCTGATATTGATCCAATGGAGTCGTCAATCTGGCTGCTCCGGAAATTCTCCACCTCTAATAATCTGAGTGCTTTGGAGATTTGTGGGCCGCCTGGCTTCCACAGGATTCACAGCGCAAGCTGGTCACGGTTCCCCGACCGAATTGCAGCACTACTTCTCGATATAGCTCAATTTAACCCTTATGTACGTTCTCTGAAACTTGCCGACATCATGGATCTTCCTGTTTCTGTTTTATCTCGGACGAACGGATCACCTCTGGAGGAAATCAACCTTGAAAACACTTTCTTCTTGACCTCTGATGATAGACCCATTCACCCTACATACATCCTCCCCAGTCAACCTTCTCTGATTGATTTCGGGGCCCTCCGAACGCTCACTATGGTATCACTCTTGAGCCCAGACCGGGCGGACTCTGATATACCATACACACATAAGGTAGTGCTCCCTAAGCTAAAGGAGGCTTCCTTCAGCATATGCTATTTGCACGATGCGTTGATTCTAAAGCAAATCCTGACAAGTCATGCGCCGTTATTGCAAAAGTTATCTGTTCGATTGGCTCTCACTGTCAATGTCGAAACCTTTTGTTGGTCCGATTGTGAGTTCGTTTTTTCAAGGGTCTATCCAATGATGCTTATGTTCATCTTAGATGTCACCACGTCCCCAGTGCCTCCAAACGGCCTTCCCACTTTGAATGAGCTCGTCGTCGCTCATAGCATGACATCCCCACTGAAATCCGAGCAGTGTTGGATGGCTTGTGCACGTTCTTCAAATTTCCTATGCTGCCAACAACCATACAAACCATCTCAATTACGACTTCTGTACCGCACTACAGAGACTGGATGCCGTACCATGACCCAAACACCGGTTTACCCCTCCTGAACGCAGACAGCATTACCCGGGCAGATTTAAATGCCGGATTGCGTAGCCTCGACGAAGTTCTAAGCGAACGTGATCAGTATCCGAAACTGGAGAAGGTTTTCTTAAAGCTGACGGCTGGTACGCCTCTTAGTGAATGGGCTGAAAGTTGGTGTACCGAGGTTGTGGGAGACGGGGGTGCGAGCGCTTTACCTCAACTCAAGTCATATAGAGTGAGCATAGATATCTCTATGTCCTCATTCAAACCGAGGGCTGTATACGAACACCGTTACCGTTTAAACCGTCGACGGTGAGTACGGACGACCAATCGCATTTGCATTTCGGTGACTTGGCAACAGAACTTAGAGTAAACTATTCCACATGCTCAAAGAGAGGGGTGTTTCTATTTCAAGTAATGTGACACGCAAAGCTTACCACTTTCCCTTGTCATTTGTATGTACATGTCTTATAAGCTGCATTTTCTATCCGAGATTCGCACACCCTCTCCGGCCCTCCAGGAGCCGACTTCAAGCAATCCTAAAATGACAGTGACAGTCCCCCGAAATCGCTTCTAAGGATAACGTCGCAGCCGTACGAATCGTGGCACTTTTAATCTAGGAACACTTGAGGAAGACGCTTTGCAGTGTTTGGTTTTGACTGGAATGGCGCCGCTGCTTGTAGTTCGGCTGACAGACGTGTCTGCCGCCGTCGAAAAACTTTGCGCTATGCCCTGAGCGGTGAGATATGGGAATAGCATGTCCGCGATATAAGAACACGCGCCATTGTAGTCAAATTGTAGTGAAAGTAAGTCAGGCCTTCAGAAAGGAACAAGTCCGAAAACGGAACGTGACGGAAACATCAGGCCAACAAGAACAAACATGATGGCATCTGTCAGAGAAATCTTTCACGATCAGGAATCCTTTCTTTCCTCAAAACGTACTCTCCACCACGGTCTCATAGATACTTTCGCGACCAACTTTGCAACACCCCAAGAGGCTTTTGTAACTGGGCTGAAGATCTGAGGGTGATAGACATCTGGTGGACACCCAACCTCCTCTGGACTTTGGAATTGGAACTTCTGATGAAGTGACAAGGAAGCCGCGTTGATTGACGAGGGCTGAATTAGCAGCGATCTGCATGTCCTATCGCTCGCTGGATCTTATCGC
This sequence comes from Pholiota microspora, assembly GCA_003314615.1. Taxonomy (NCBI): domain Eukaryota; kingdom Fungi; phylum Basidiomycota; class Agaricomycetes; order Agaricales; family Strophariaceae; genus Pholiota; species Pholiota microspora. The sequence goes on from QFFD01000359.1 coordinate 3,649, forward strand.
CCGCTGCTCTGACTGGACAATCCCCATAACGAACTAGATGTTGACCGGCGGCGCTGGTCGGTCTGGGCTTTTTGTTGGCCTTTACTGTTGCCTCTACCCTGTATCCTGACCGGCAGATATTCAGGATATCTTGTACGCATCCTGTGACTATCACGTTTGGTTCAGCTGCATGACCCCGGTGTAATGAGGAGAAAAGAAGGCAGAAGAAGCTATACATCGACCGAGTATACAATTTCTGGAAACCCTGCTCATCATGTGTACAATGACTTGCCTGTATTGCAAACCGTTTTCAAAGGCTATACATATGGAGGTATACTTATCGAGGTACAAACACATTGTAGTCCAAGTGCTCCCTGCCGGCTTTCCGATATGCTCTTGATGCAACAATTGGTTCTCGTCATCACCAAGTTCGACGGAGTGTGTATACTGTATGCTAAACGGAGTCGTCTTTGGCTTAGAGAATCAGCTCTTTGGACACTACGTATATATGTACAGAGCTAATATACCCAGAAGGATTTAGTTTGACATCTTGGCAGGTCGGCGGTGGCGAATTTTACTCGTGAATCCGGCCACGCGAACTGATTTGGCTGCTTATCTTCTCGTTCTGTCAGAGTCTTTCAACCCTGCTTTGCTTTTCCTTCCTCTCCCGCTCTCATGACTATCGCCGTCCTCCGAAGTCTACACGAAATCATAGGGAATGCTATAGACGACATTGAGCGGACGTATTCTGAATCATCCGACTCGACGCCATCGAGCAAATGTCAAACTCCAGTTCCCTCATTTTTACCTTCTGAGGGTCTTGTTGAAGGTCAAACATCACAGGCGTATGCATCTCCACCTCCGTCGCCATGTACATCGAATTCGTGGAATAGCCCACCGTCTACATCAATTAATGTCGACGGGAAAGAACCGGCGTACTCCATCGATTTCCCTTCGCTGGACACGCCTTGCCATCCGGGTTCTTTATCTGAAGCGCTTACTACGCATCCTGTTGTGCTTGGAGCGATTGGGCGTATCGTGGCTGCTGCTGGTCAACTGAGTGCTACCGTCCAGACACCTTTTCTGACTCTCTGCGAGGCCATCATGGGCGTGAGTAGTTCTCTCCATCTTAGTGCGCACTAAGTCATCATTTTGACAGTATCATCTTCCCTCTTGCATGAGACTGCTAGAAGCATCGCACGTTGTCGAAATACTCCGAGAAGCAGGGCCTGCAGGGCTTGATGTCCATGCTATCTCAGAGAAAAACGGCGTTGCGCCTAGCAAACTAGGTCAGCACAATTTTTGTTCTTAGATATGGATGATAACCTAGAGAGTATTTTCCAGCACATATACTTCGTCTCCTGGCTACTCACCATCTCCTGCAAGAGGTGTCCCCGAATGTGTTTACCCTTAATCGGCTATCATCCCTGATCGATTCAGGGAAGACATTCGCTCAGATAAAGCAATTCGAACGCGAAGGACAACCAGAGATGAAGTATCGAGACACCAATGGGATATCAGCGTTTGTTGGTTTATGGTATGTAGCTCTGCTCGATCCATAGTTCTTGTTTTCTAAATTTCCTCTAGCACGGATGAGATTCAGAAATCAGCTGCATACATGACGGATACGTACTACCTTTCACCATCTGAAAAAACTCGTGAAGGAGCCGATCCAGTCCGCGCTCCTTTCTGTGTCGCATTTGACACTGTAAAGACTGGTACTGGGTTCTTCGGTTGGCTCGAAGGAGAAACTTTCAAGGATACAACACATCGTTCATACAGTGAAGACGAAAGGTATAATATCCCACCCTCTTCTAACAGATCGAGAACTAATTCCCGATTAGCATAAAACCAGGGCGTGGCGCTGTGTTCTCTACCAGTCTCCTTGAGACGTCATCACAGAACCCAAGGCACGGGCAGAATCGGTCAAAAAACACAAACACACACATGCGGCAGAAGTCCACGACGACAGCCAACGCCGCCGTCGCAAAAAGTCCAACTCCGACGAGTCCGGACTCAGATTCGGCGGGGACGGTGAAAGAGGCCGGCGTAGTCGCCAACTTGAATAAGTACAGGTTGGAGAGGTTTGGGAAGGCGATGTCGGGGACCAATGGGTGGGAGGTGCCTGGAGCTGTGCTCAATGGTTAGTGATGAGATGCCTTTCATTTATGAAGGCGAACAAGACTTTTTTGGGTGAATATATGCGCTAATCTGATGTCTGTTTCTCATCTTCTTAGGATTTGACTGGGCTTCGCTACCGCGGGGAAGTGTTGTTGTCGATGTCGGTGGCGGAATAGGCTCGACGACCATGATCCTTGCGACGGCGTTCGCCTCCACCGACGAAGATGCTCCAGGGTTGATGTTCATTGTACAGGATCGAGCAGTCGTTTGTGAGATGGGAGAAAAGGTACGATATAGCCCTTAAAGATGTCATGCATATATTTATGATTTTCATTCTGATATAGGCATGGAAAGCTAAACGACCCGAATTGCTCGCTACGACAGTCGAGTTCCAAGGTAAATTTCAATTATTTCCATTTTGTGCATAGGCTCAACGCCGTCCTAGTACATGATTTTTTCACACCCCAGCCGGTCAAAGACGCAGCGGTTTTCCTCCTTCGAGTCGTCTTGCATGATTGGCCAGATGATTTTGCTCGGAAGATCCTTTTACGCCTGCGCGAAGCAGCTTCCTCCGAGACTAAACTGCTAATCGCCGACTTCGTTCTTCCTTTGGCGTGTCCTGACGACACCAGCAGTGACGGTGTCTTGGAAGGCGTCGTGGGCGCGGAAAGCGTACTCGCGCCTGCTCCATTGCTCCCCAATTTGGGAAAGGCGAGTTCAAATGTCTACTGGATGGACCTCACCGTGAGTTTCTGGTTTCCCCTTCACCTTGATAAACAATTTACTAATATATATATTCAGATGCAAGTAATGTTCAATGCCCAAGAACGTACACTTAGAGAGCTCGTAACTCTTGCTTCTTCAGCTGGCTGGAAGATAATCAAAGTCACCAAGACTCCTGGATCGCTGTTTGGCTATCTCGTCGCTGTTCCTATCGATATTCCTCAGCATTTAAACGACAATGGTCCTGCTGGCGAGGCTCTGCCACCGAACATCGGCAGTGAAGACAAACTTGAAGAGCCGGGGATCATGTACCGCCGTTCTCGGTACAAGGAGGAGATCGATGTCCATCGCACTAGCTCGAGATGCGGCACGCCCACCTTTGGGTCACATATGAAGTTATCTTCCGTCGAGGAGACAGTGTCAAGATTTGGCAGCAGTACGATGCGCTCGAAAACTGTTAATCGATTTTCACCATCCACGACAATCTCGAAGACAATAACCGCCTTAAAACCGGCCTTGTCCTTGTCGTCGTCATTATTAAACAAGAAGAAAAAACCCTCTCCCCTCACTCTACCTCCCCTACAACCCTCGCCTACTACATCTCATTCTCCCCGATGGCTTTCATCTGCACCAACATCACCCTGGAATGAACAATTCAAAACGCATTCACCTCCCCCTTCGTCTCCAAAAACTATGATCAGACAGAAATCACTGGCAAATTTGCGCCCTCATGCGCAATATGCGACGATTGGTCCGCCACCTCCTCTACCAGTTTTGAAGCAACAACCTCCTTCGCCGTTGTCGCCGAGGAGCGGGTATAGCTCTCTCAATAGACGCGCGTCTCAGGCGCAACTTTCACCGCACATCACCGCTCATTTGCCTAGCCCTCTCTCTCCGTTGACAAGCTTGATCCCTGTGCGTACCAGCACAACCATCGAACCATCCTCTCCCAAAAGGGTCCCATGTTCTTATCGAGCTGTTGCAGTCACACCTCCCGATGTTGTTTCTCGAGCTCCAGCACGTGTTATCACCCGGCGCGCTTCTACTGCTCATTTACCACAGCCGTCCATTCGTAAGCGATCTGGGACCATGATTTCGGGACGCAACACAGATAGCTTTGGGAATTTAAGCGACGCGGGTACCGTGCTGAGGTTTGACAAGGACGTACGAACAGCATATTCACCACAAAGAAGCTCGCCATCAAACCAGGCGCAATTTTCTGTTCTGAACGGAGTGAGCTTCCTCGCCGCAGCTGCTAGGATTGAAAGTGAACATCCATAGCTGTGTCCGATAACCCACTAGATTCCAATACATATCAGACATGTACATTGATTGTCAACTTTGCACGGCACCAAATGACAAATGTAGCGCTTATAGGAATTTGGGATTTGTCGCACTGAGTGACATTCAGAGCACGCAAAAATACATACATCTCTTGGTGAACATATCATGTTTACTTACTCTTGAGCGCTTCTGCGCCCGTGCGTAATAGCGCGTTTTTGGTGCGCGTGATCGGCTTGGCATCCAACGTGTGTTCCAAAACTTTCTGTTTCCTTCATATATGACTTGAACCACGACGATCTGTTTCTTTCTTGCTCTCTCATGACCAGAACTCCTCGTATACAACCTTGAAACCACATGGACCGGATTTCTTGTCATCGACACATCTCTTTGCTGGGTAGTCAGAAGCTGGTTGACTCACTTGTGTCGGTCTGTCGACTTGAAGTGGAATCACTGAAGCCGATGGACATCTTTGTGGGACCCCTACGTCAAACTCTGCATTTGACTGTAAGTGTCCTGAATACTGCTCTGCTCTCCGTCAATGGCGGAATGAACCCTGTGCTTGCTCCACTATTCGCGATCAATCTTTTTGTCTGAAGCCCAAACGATCTCTGTACTGGCCCCTGCTCTTGTCCTTTCTTCGAAAAGTTGCCAGTCAACCACCGGCTGCATGCACTTAGAATGCTCGTACATTTTTTTTTACTGCATCACTGTAACAACGATGACGGGCTCTGTGATGACTATCTCAAAGGGCACATATAATGTCATACATCATAGCATCATCACTATCGATGCCATCGAAGACCTTCAAGAAGGCCATCCAAATTTTTCTCGATGACTTCATATGGTATTTACGCTCCTACTTTCCCTGTTTCATCGCACTCAAGCGCCTTCTTTGCATAGCTTTTCAGGGCATTTTGAGAGAGATGCGTATCACACGTGACGCTCGTATTCCCACCAAAGCTCGGACTCTCGGACTGCTCTTTCATAAATGCCTCGAGGCATGAGTCAATGCTTCCCTGGTGTTCGTTCTGTGCCCTTACTGACTCACTCGCGTTTTCATCCCGCTTCTCAACGCCAATAATCCTAGTAGGACGATGTGTACGCTCAACGAGGACGTCCTGCGCCACATCGTGGATTACTTGCCCAGAGAAGTCCTCGACCGGATTAATGGCTCGCACTCCGTGTTTTATGAGGCCTGGATGAAAGCGCGGTATGCTTCAATTCACATTACCAAGCGGGATAAGGAAACCAAGAGGCTTTTAGCTCATCTTTGGTACGTTTTCTTTCCGTACGCTGTTCTTCGTGCAGTTGGGTATTTAACGGCGTAATCGACAGCCAGCCATATGTGGCGCGGTACGTGAAGAAGTTCGAGCTGCAACCTTGGCTTGTCCAGCCAAGGACAAAATCTCCGCGCAGCCTCACGGAGAACGTCGTCATTCGGTGTATGAAGGTAGTCGACCCAGACTACACGCGAAAGACGGCGGACCGGCGCCTGCAGAAACGGCTCTCCAAAGACACGAAGAGAGTCACAGCGGCGTTTACGGCCATGACCGAGCTACAGGAATACTCTATCGACTGGGATGAATCGGATCGCTTCCACCCCGAGTTCTTTCGCGCGTTCTTGGTTCCGCCTTTGGAAACATGGGCCCAACATTTGACGACTTTGACGATCCATGTACCACTATCTATGATCAGCTCTCTTGCACGACTTCATCTCACTCGACTCACATCCTTCACCTATCACCCCTGCACCGGTAACACCCCACTCAAGGACATCCATGACGCGCATGATGGGTTCGTGGTGTTCGTCAACAATCTCAAAGATTCCTTGCAAGAGCTATCATTCCTGTCGACGTTGACATCCCAACATCTTGACTTTTCCCGTATATTCCGGACTTTAGGAACTTTCTCTTCACTAAAGAAGGTCGGGTTGTCCATTCCTTTCGACGGCGCTCAACTTTCCGATCCTCTGGCGTTTGTCCACTTTCTGAACAAGCATAGGGGAAGTCTGAAGGAATTTCAATTGCTTACCACACGCTGCGCAATCCATTCTAAGCCTGGTGATCCTGAGCACATCAATTGGATTCAGCACATCCTCAAAGCCATCAACAAGTCATTCCCGCTCCTTTCCGGGATCGGAATTGCTCTGCGTCCTCTCAGAGCACCCCTCGGTACTCTTATTGACTTTCTAGACTTGCATACCACTATCCAGTCGGTCTCTCTCCTGGACCGCGCTCTTACCGCGCACGAGATTGATTCGCTGTGGCCCGCAAACGCAACCGAAGGTATTCTGGATCTTCATGTCAAAGTAGAAGCTCTGTCTGCAACACTCCTCATGCGCATCTCCCGAAGATTCCCGAGCCTTCAAACGTTGAAACTGGAATGCAATCGTGTTGACGTTGATAACAGCTGTGTGATGAATATCAATTATAGACACAAATGTGTGGTGAGTATCATCATTCTGACGCGCTTCTGATCTCACTCCGCATACACGTCGCCCCCAGAGCCCTTTCTTCGTTAGCCTTGACCGCTACCGAGACGAATTTCGCGGTTGGGGGCTTCAACACCTGACTATCGGTCCTGCCGAACAGAATTTAGTTGACAATATTGCAGATGACCTTGTTTACTTTCTCCCTCAACTCACGGTCGGCCTGTTCAATGGATGACCCTCACGAAATGTATGCTCCGCTTCTTTTTTTCCTCTGGCTGACACATGTTGTAATTGTATGCTGCTACTGCTACTAGCTCTTGATGTCCTCACCGACAGTGATACACACCAATACCTATACGTCTACTGTTCTTCGCAATCACATGCGCTGTGTAATTTATATCTCTGTATTGTTGCTGTTGTCCCATGTAATATTGTAATCGTACCATACATAGTCTCTAGCTGATCATACAATTAATAGTTGAACAACACGAAGCTACGCACACCGATGATGGATAGGCAAATAAACAACGTAGGACGACGTTATTTGAGAAGAATATCTGGTTCGATACCTTCTTCGTACTCGTTGTCTTGCAACGATGTCAGAGACAATCTGCTTCTGAAGCAAGAGCTGCCAATTCCTGTAGTTCTTTCCATCTCGAAGCCTGTAATATTCATTGGGATCTTCAACTTTTGCATATTGATGATTACGCGACATCCCTTTGAAAGACACGGCGTCGTAATTAGATTCGAGGTGCACCACGAAGCAAGCACTTACTGCGACAGAAAGAACTGTGGTTATGACCCTGTAATGAATGTAGGTCAACAAAAGACTGTTCAAGTAATGTTTCGATGATAACTCACGTCAATGCGCTATGGGACATTGTATGAACAAACAGGGTCAAGCACAAGAATAGCGTCAAGAGTGCTGTAAGGCATGTTAATTCAGGAATATCAAATAGTATTCAAACGAGGGAAACTTACTAAAAAGGACAATGAAAACGGCGCAGCCATCTCGTAGCATCAGGTGCGTTATACGCCTAAAGCGCTCGCTGGCAGCCCACTCTCGAATATCGCAGTCCTTGCGTTTGGACCAAGTCATAGACCAGATGATGCCCTGCATTACCATCGGGGTAACACTTTCTCGCAAGCATCAGATTATTAACTCAGAAGGTAAATTAAAGTCAACTTACGCAAGGTAGATTGCCGTTTTCGGGGTGTGGTCTATCAGACATGTTGCGTCGAATTGGACAGATCTATTGATACTATGGGCTCCGTAAATCAATCCTCCGAGCTCACAGGCTTGCAGTACCGCCAAAAAATATCCCACTCGACGTTCCTTGTTGTATAACGCCCAAACTGAGTACGTCATTGTCAATAGGAATTGTTCACGTAGTTGGGGCAAACATTACCTCGAGCAAGTAATATCATCTCGAATAAGGTCATGGTAGCTTGGACGCAAGCAGTTTGATAGTAGAACCAGACGCTGCATGTTCTTGCGCTCAGTGCTGGTTTAGAAAAAAGAATGGACGATATGATGTGATTAGCTCTAGAAACAGGTAAGTGTATAAAGAATCATGATCTGCATTGTAGACTTACATCTGGCCAATTAATGTTATATAGCGTATGCTGAGATATAGACATTTGGTTATGGTAAACTGACTCCTGATTCGTAACATGAACGAACTGAAAGATAAATTGAACATAGACGCACTTCCAGATGTTTGTGTACTCATGCTCGATAGTCACCCCGTGCTCCCAGAGAAGACAAACGATCGCCGCAACTATATGGCGAAAATTGGGCACGTTAATAATTTCTCTTCAAAATCTTGCTTCCCACTCACGAGAGATATACTGCCTGGTGGAAACAGAGTCCCAGAAGTAGTAACGAATCGCCTCCGTCACCATTCCGAGTTCTCAGAACGGAGCGAGTTACTTGTGCTCTCGGTGGCAAAAACTTGTAGTAAACAAAACGAAGAAAATTGGGGGAAGGGATAGAAAGGGTGTTACAAATTGAATAGTCCATTTTAAATGTCGTTGAGTTTTCGGTTGCCGAAAATCGCTCGGGCCCTGTGCAACTTACCTCCTTATTGCACCAGCGCCGCATACGACCTATGCTGAATGTGAGCTTGTTGCGTAAGGGAATCATCATTCACTGACGAATCCTTCTGGCATTGAGCACACCGATTGAAGCCCACATTGGCAGGACTAGGAACGATGTACAAACCGAACACGAAAAGAATCATCGACGAAGAAATACGGGCCCTGTGGTCTAGATATGTCAGCGCCTAAGCGCTTAGAGGTTTGAGCAACTTCCAAAGTTATGTAAATGTTGGACACCTTGTCAACGCCGAACGGCTTCGACTGAGCTGCGACCACTGACAGAGATTACGACAATCTGACATATGGGTTTGAGAACATAAGCGAGGCAAGACAAAACATCTTGTCGCTATCTAAGGGTGTTGAGTCGTGAATCGTGAGTATGCATGGCTGTATCTGTCAAGGCTAGATACCTCTATAGGCATTACGTACTAGTCCGTCTACATGCCCCGACACTTCGATACAAAGGCACGGGTCGACTTGTAGTGAATCTGAATTCTGCGAGACGATGAAGTCAGCTTTGACCGTGGAACTATTCAAACTCGATTTTAACTTATTTATTTATGGAGTGCAAGGTGAAGACATGGCCGTGTGGCGAAATGGCATCGCGTCTGACTACGACTCAACGCGCATCAGGAGATTGCAGGTTCGACCCCTGTCTCGGTCACTTTTTTCTCTTTGTTATTACTCTACAGTGAATCCTAATTAAAAAGTTTGGAAATTGGGAATTGGAATACATACCGTTTTATGTGCACATTGTTGTGTGCATGTCACATGTGGTTGAATAACATAATTAAGCGCTTGTGGGTATATGTGACAGTGACGGTTTTTGAATATATTTGAATGTTCATTGTTCGATGCTTTAGCACAGTTTAGCACCTTATCGAAGGCTAAATTTACTACTTACCTCTCATTGTCACTTGTGTACCGCCTCTCAACGTTACAACATAGGAACTACAGCTTCAAACGCGTCGGTCAGAGCCTCGAAAATGGTTTCACAGACAAGAAAACGCGCAACGATACAGGACCAAGAGGCGAGTATGGACGAGGAGGTAGTGCCACACAAACAGAGAAAGAAACGCAAGACGCGCGAAGAAAATGCTGTAGCTGCAGGTGTCAAGCGGCCTCGAAGTCAACGCGGTTTACTCAGGAAGCTGGTAGAAATGCCAATGGATATATTGTACGAGGTACGATCCTACAACCAAACAGCTAGTTTGTATCCGGCTCACAACATGTGGACCTCTAGATATTTGGTCAACTAGATCCACTTGACCTTGTACACATGGCGAGGACGACAAAGGCTTTTCGGGCTATCCTCATGAGCCGTTCATCAAAACTGATTTGGAAGTCGGCGCGTTCAAATATCTACGGACTACCAGAGTGTCCTGACGACTTGACTGAACCTCAATACGCCGTTCTAATGTTTGTAACCAGATGTTCAGTCAGTATATATTCATCGTGATACCATATTGTTCTAACCGCCGTTTTATGTGTAGTTTTGCCAGAGGGATCTTGCCGTCGTGCATATCTCCTTTTACGCGCGGGTCAGGTGTTGTAATAGATGCATGAAGACACAGTTTGTTTCATCCTGCCTATGCCTTTTGATTTACGATAACCAGTTTGCAAAGTTTCCCTAACAGATATCACGACTCAAACCCGTCCTCTACGTTCGGACCAACTCTCCTGAACCGGTGGCTTCCGGGCATAGTAGTCCCAAGGATCGACAAGAATTCAAACAGAGGCGGTAAGTGCACGTTATGAAGTATAGGCGTGAGGCGTCGTTTATTCTTACCCAGAAAACCGTATCGTACACGTCGCCTTTATATGGGACAAGATACAGAATCAATGGAATTCGGAGTACAAAGCACTCCAAAATCCACATGACCAATATGCATGGCAACTTCACAAGCTGAAGCTACAGTATGCGATACAAGAGGTATTTCTGTTATGTCACATCACATACCGCTTTTCGCTTAATTACATGTAGCATGCTTCTGCCTGCGCTCTTTGGCATGAGGCCCGGAAGAACAACGCAAGCACTGAATACATGGATCAAATTCTTGAATCCAAAGCAATGTGAGTATCTTCACGTTTGCGCTTTCCCTGTTTTTAATCTAGTAACATTGTTGTGTTCAATATAGTCTTATCAATTATCTCAATGCAATTGGATTAGAGGGAGAAATATATAAAGAGATTTCCTCGATGCACGACTCTATGAATCCCTTGCAGAAGTGGATTGATAAGTTGTTGCCTCTCGAAGAACGGGAAAGTTCCGGTATGTCTACGTGAATATCACCAGTAGCTTATAATTGAACTTGATGACAGAGATGGCCACGTTACTTAAAGGGCTAGTAGAGGACACATTAAAGGTCCTCAAAGAAAGCCGCGAAAGAAGAGAATCTACAGTATTCTTTCAAATACGCAAACGGTTTTTATCGGGAATTTACGAAGCTGGCATCAAGTCGCTGCCCTTCAACGAACCGCGGCCTTCTCTTGCCCAAGTCTATCGCATTGCAGAGGTCCATGATCTCATTGATTACTCTGCACCAGCTTCAACTGCGTTGCGCGTTCCCTTCGATGAGCTTGTAGTCTTGTGGAAAATGCACGTCGATGGAAAACTATCTAATATCATCAAAGATGCATACAAACTTGATTGTAATATCGATCCAGCTACAGTATTCGACCTTGCCGTTGCCATCTTCTACTGTTCAACTTGCATAGAAGTCCTCAACCATGATCAGGCCAGGGTTCATTCCTGCCAACCAAGAGACCGATATATTTCCCGAGGAAGCTCAGGATTTACCTCAGCCTTTGGGTATGCTCTATGGTATGACGTTGATGGGGCCATAGAGGTTTCAAGCAGATCGGCCACCATGGCTCAAACCCTTATTGCGTTGTGTGATCGCGATCCAATGGTAACTACTGCACGTGAGATGGACGAGTTAGACCCTATCTTCGAATGCCAAGATTGCAACAGCCCCAACGAAGGTCGACTAACAATGACTTGGTCAGCGTCGGTGAGTTCGCTGTTCCCCTTGTTGAGCGGCCCAAAATATCATTTAACACGTTGTTTTCAGTATCTACATGAGCAGACATCTCATCGGCATGATACAAATCGTCTTGGTCTGAGTCTCCTCGAAGAAGAAACGGCAAGCAAAGTTCGGGAACGCATCCGAGAAGAACTGGCCCGACAGACATACGCTGGTACTTATTCTTACAGCCCGGTCAAATACAACTCGTTTGTGTGCCTACCTTGTCGAGAAATCATCAATGGCATATCAAGCTACCGAAACCATTTAAAATCAAAGTACGTTGAAGTTACTATTAGCTGGATTTTCTTGTTGACTCATTCTGCATCTGTCGCCGATTTACAGGCACAATACTTCCAAAGTGGAATATGAGAAGCTCATCTTCCCATTTGACAACAGACGATGCCCACCTACGTTTCGCTTATGGCCTCCTCGGGAAGAAAGTTAGTCTAAAACTGAGGTTTGAATATTGACACTTGCTCATTCTGTGCACTTGCCATATTCATCACGTACTGCTAATGCTAGTACGTATTTGGTTATCCGATTTTTGGCCATTCCACAGATTACTCGTGTACGTCGAGTTTGATAATTACACGTTCCTAGATATACTCTATAGATTTTCCATCAGCAGCGAGGCTAAATATAGTTGCGCGCTTCAAACATGTAGAGTAATTTTCCTGACAAGGCCAGTACCAAGGCGCTCGATTTCTGAGACAACTGCAGATTGATTGACAGTGACCATGCCTTTCTCTTTTGCCTTCTCGTTCTCCTGTTAGAGTGGTATTAAGATTTAAAAAAGGTCGAAAGGAAATTTCAGAAAATTCGAGACATACCTTCTTAACAGGCACACTTGAGAAACCACCTAATACTCTGAACGGACGAGGTTCTTTGAGACTAGGATCCCAAACTGCGCCGATCGCATCTCCACCGAAAGGATCGTAGAAAAGTTTCAACGTGTCGGCATAAATACGCTGGAGTAATCTATGAGATACCGGGAGGAAGGTTTGAAAAGAGGGAGGCGAACCTGCAAATCGTTGAATAACAGTCGCGCTGGATCAAATCCGGGCATCAATGTTACCGCTTCATCGTCATGAATTTTGTTGGCGTATTTGCCGCGTTTTGTCAAGAGGCTCATATCTACGTTTGCGTTGTGCAAGTATCGAGGTAGAACTGAAGGATCCAATTTCAGCAAGAAATCGTAATCGTCAGTGGGGTGAACAAAGATTGCCTGTAAATACGATCAGCGATTTACAGAGAAAAGGAATAGAAATGAGGACACACTTGGACGTTAAGGTGACCCTGTTCTATTCCTTGGAGGCAATTCCATGTGGCGGTGGCCAAAACTCGAACACGATGTGCTACAACCAAATCAGGCCCCTGATATGTCCAGACGTGGCCGTCTTTGTCAAGCTCGGTTGACACTTTCCAGACACTTGAATTTGCAGAGTTGCTTGAGGTCGGCGACGATGCCTCGGATGAAGCAGTAGTGTTAGCGACAGAACCATATAATGGTACAAATAGCCCATCTTCCCATTTCCATTCCTTCAGAAATTGGATGACGCAAGCAAATCCTCTCTCTTTACTCGTTGGAACGAGATGTTGTAAGGTCTTTTCGGTTGCCATATCCGAGGTCACTGTCCGTCCACTATCGATGAAGAAAGAAGCGCATATGAGCTCAACCGCTTCATCGCTGATATATCCGTGGAGAATCCAATGAGATGCAAGCCATCGCTTCACTAGGCGGACTGTCCCAGGGAAAGCAGAATAATGATGGGCAAGGGCAGCGATGGCCCGGTGATGCCCGGGAGCATGAATAAATCTGCGTGAATACAGCTCCTTCGCCTCCAGGGCTTCGTAGTACTCGGCGGATTTTTTCTTCTCGGTCTTCGTTACGATATGGGGTAGCGCATTGGCTTTGCCACCAATTACCTGGTCGAGGAGATTTACTTCACGGTCGTGCCAAATCCGCGCAGAGAAAGCCCATCCTTCGGGTGTGACAATTTCAAGAGAAGCTTTGTCGACGATCAACGACTCGTGCCCGCCTTCGCCTATAACAACTTTCGCTGTTAATCCCGAAACTGATTCCATCAGTGCTGATGCAATTCGCTCGAAAAACGCAAGCTTGATAGTCTGGACTGCCTTGAGGTCGTCAGGCCATTTCGACGACTTTTCGAATTCCAGGATAATATCAATCGGGGCCAAATAGCGAGCATTAGGCGTCAAGAGAGAAGCAAGCGAGGACGTAAGAGGAACAGGGCTGAAAACACTTGTGTATCGGAGCATTTCAGAAACGGGAGAAACTGTGAGCAATGACAATGGGAGGTCGTCTAGCTTCTTGATCGCCTTCACGAGATTATCGAATGCCGTCAATGCTCCTTTGAATCCGGTTGGTACACCGGAGGCCAAGTATTCGCGGGATACTGACAGGGGAAGGCGAAGGAGCGAGTCGAACGACGTCTGCCATGTCCGCACTGCGTCCTCTTGGATATCGAAATGGCGCATCAGCAGATGGCGAACGACCATAGCTGGAACGTGCGCCCTCTCATCTGCAGTAGTCACCTCCCAGACTACACTTTCCAATATACGACCGTCTTTGAAACGGCGCAGCTCAGCTTTGTCGCCCCAAAGTTCCCGGAATTTCTGCAGGGCAATTTCGTCCTCTGCGTCTGCGGCAGGGCCGTGATCAACCAAGCGGGACGCATGCTGAGGATTATGCACGATTCCGACGAAGATAACGTCAGGACTCGAAGGGTGCGCTTGGGAAAGATTTCGGGAAGTCGAGGAACGATGGAGTAGGGTGACGGCGCGGCTTCTGTCACCAAGACCTTGACGAAGGACTGAGCTAATGGAGGCTAGTAATGTATTTGCCGGAGACCCAATGTCGATAGTAGAGTGTGCGGATGTATTCCGAGGCTTTGCGGATGCAAGATTGACTCTGCACAAAGTTCATGAATATCTGAAAACTTGGAAAAATTTTACTTGCACGTACTGGAGTATAATGTCGAAGCGTGTCGGTAGATCACGACAATCTTGCAAAAATACGCTTGCGAAGGGATCTCCCGAGAAAGAGGGTTGATTGAGGGCATCGAGGGTTTTCGTAGCATCATATTGTAGCTGGAGTCAATGATCAGCACAAGTGCGGAAGAGATGACAAGTAACTTGCGAGTTCAAGGGAACCTAACGGGACTCCAGCAAGCAGATTGGTCAGGGACGATGAGTCAACAAAAACAGCCCCAGTACGTGCTTCGTATTCTTCGGGAGGGAACTAAATTTCGTTGAGCACATTCGAACACGGGCATCTATCGAAAAATAAGAACTAACGCGATGCTTCTCTGTGGATCTGACGAATACGGGCTCTTTCTCAAAGTCGTGTTTAGCTACACATCAAAGCATCAGCAAACTCGAGTGAATTTTCAAAGGAACGAACACACCCAAAAACTCGAGGGCTGCCTTGAAAAGCTGATATGAACTCAGTCCTTTCCCTACTGATTTCCGCTTGTTCGCCTTATCCGCTCCTGGGCGTCGTTCTTCACCATTCAAGAGCAAAGCCAGGATAGACCACCACCATGGGCCCAACCCTTCAAAGCCCCTCACACACATTCTTGTCCCTTCGCTATACCCTCTCTGGTTGGCCCATATCCTGAGAAGCGTCAAAGCATCCGAAAAGGCCGGACACTCATTTTGCAATTCGTGGACGGCAAGGAGTTGGTGCTTCGGTGTCAAGGTTCGCAGTAACGCGGTGTTGTAGGTGGGGGTGGGGAGATGTATAGGCGTTTTAATATCTTCATCTGTAGTATCGATGGAAGTGTTGAGGCGGAGATTGGAGTGGGAAGGTGAGAGCCGATGGAGAGGGATTGGAGAGTTCGCAGATAGGGTCGGCAATATACACACCTTCGCGTGAAGTTTTGTGAAGTTGTTCGAGAAATCGTCTGTTTGAATCAGCAGGAGTTTTGAAAAAGAACAAGATATGCACGCACTCGTTTTAGATGTTAAGACGAGTTTGGTCAATCGAGAATCACCCTGCAGTGACTCGTAGGTGACGTCTACATCCAACGTCTTTGATTTTTGTATAGCGCAGGCGAGAGTGGCCAGATAGAAAGCGCGTTTGTGGAAGAAACGACCGTTGAGATAATCCTTTTCTTGAAACAAATTCTGCGACAAACAAATGTCAGAACCATATTAGAATCAAATTCGTTGGCTCACATTGGGCATCTCTATAGCAAGATCCACTCCAAATTTGTTTCCATCTTTGGGCTTGACGCTAACTTTATTTGCCCAGCTGCCGACAAGTGTGATGTCAGTTGGCGGTTCGAATCCGACTTTCCAGTTGGTTTCTTCGGTCGGTAGAGGTAGAGAGTATGGTACGGCAACGCCTTTCTTCAGTAACTTCCGAGCACCTTCTAGTGGATGTTGTGAAGCAACCGGCGGTATTTCCTTGAGAAAGGAATAGAGTGCGAATAGAAATCGTTCGAGCGGTGGTGCCCTTGACGTTTTAGGGCGCACATTGGGCAAAAGTGCATCAATCTAGCATGTACAGGTTGAGACAAATGAAAAGCTTGATCGTAGAAGCAGCAGCGCACCTGTAACTTGAAGGAACTAGATTTGAATAAATCACTGGCATCCTTGATTGCACGAAGTTCCTCGCCTGTGGGTGGAAGCTTTGACTTGTTCCCAATATGATTTTCATCAATCTGAACCTTCTCGCTATGACCATCTATTCCATTCCATTCTCCTTGATCCTCCTCTTGCTCCATCGCGTTCATTTCGCCAGATTCTTGAGAGCCTTCGTGGTCGTTCATGATTTGGTCTCCATTTTCAAGTCTAGGCGACTGCGGAGAATTAATCAGTGCAACACTATTCAATTAGAATGAAAGGCACCTTGTGGGGTCCAGGGATTTCTTCTCTCTTCCTCTTCATTTGGATAACAAGCTACAGTTTGCAACGAAATCAATCGTTGTCAATAAAATCGCGGTGAACTTTAAAATTATGTCACAGTTGACGTAATATTTTCGCACGCAACGAGCGCCTATTATTGTGCCTCAAACCAACCTCAAACAGACATCGACCATCGTGGAAGCTACATACTTGTACATCCGTCTTTTTGGTCATCACCACTTTATGTATTTAAGTCGTATCACTATGTGAAGTCAAAATTGAGCCAAATATTGGCTAAGAATCCCAATTATTGTTGCTTACTGCGCATCCAATTCCGGCTCGAGGAGCACTGATATCTGTCGCAAATATTGTTTATATCTCGCTTACCACTCGGGACTATTTCTGGGGCGGATGATTATGTGCACTCTCGGCGAGCATACTACTACCGTTAGGATTTTCTCCTCTTTCATTTAACAAATTCAATTGGTTATTTGGCCAATTCTTAGCGATATATTTCGAGTCTGACAACATATATTCATGATCATTGTGTGGTAGGTAGATCGAAAGGGCACCGTATCATTGGAGGTGTTCGATCGTCTTTGTAGTAAATGAACTCTTCGATATTTACATCTGATATCTGATGCCTCATTTTCTATTTTTATTTCCCATTATAATGGTTCCACCACTACATACAAACCCCGCTATTGATGCGCTCTCGAGCTTCTCATGAAGTCGACCCACCTGTTTTCATAGAATTTTTGTCGAGTAGTCTAGATAGGCAGCGGACGCGATAGTAGACGTCCGACATAGGGCTACGCTCTGACGGACAATAAATGGATTAAAAAAAAAGTAATGACACGAAATTCGAGGCATTGATAAGTCTTGCGCTCTTCGTTCCGCCCAGCAAACCCAAGATTGTTCCTGGATTCCAATTCATAAGCGGTACGCCATACGTGAGGGGAGTTGCAGTAGTGCATGATACTTTGATCATGCCCCATAGGATCAGTAGACTTTGCGCGGCAAACAAAGACGGTAGTAGCCAGTGCGAAGACAGTTTCTGGGTCGGAGACATATGTAGGACAGGTCCGCGATGAGGCCAATCAGAGCGTCATCAACTTGTTTGTCCCATAGGACAAGAAGCTCGTCGAATGGGACACGGAGTGCATGTTCTGCAGTTTTGCAATAATCAATAAAATCGTGGGCTTTTGCGATGGTGACTTTGAATACCATTTTGACCAGAAAATCGCCATGGAACAGAAAATATTCACGGTATTCCAATGTTCGTCTCTGCTTTTGACCAGTTTCTTGGTCAGGATTGGTTTCAGAGATCTAAAGAGTTCTGATATTGCAGAGGTACGACGTAAACCCAAGATACCCGTAAAGACATAAATCGACGTACCAGTTATAAGACCAATTGACTCGAGTCCTAGTGATGGGAAGATGAATGATCTGAGTCGGGCGTTCAGAAAGGCAAGACGGTCCTCTATATGTGGTAATCGGTATAGTTCTTGTTCGAGTCGTATTTTCTTGATACATTTAATGAATCTACCAATCCGTAAGTTCGTGTTGGAACGTCGAGGCTAGAAAAAATTTAGAAGGCTTACGTCTCGTAACGTATAAACCTTGCAGTCATCTGTGCGTCGGTTAAACCATTCTCTCTTGCCTCATACCAGAGATATAAAAAGCGCGCGTGCTGAACAGTACCCAATCAGTAGTCGGCCGATGACGAAAGTGCACATTGTAGACATACATTTTCTATGGCATATCGCTCCGAGAACACCATTTATCCTTACTGACTGGATTAGAAAGAACAGCGTATTCAGTCTTCCATTGTTCACCTATCTTCGATGACATCATGGTTTTCGTAAGTTCTGTGGTTGTATCTTTGCGAAAATGAGTCAGGGGATAAACAACTTGTATGACGTTTGACATACCGAGATACTTTGACTTATATTTGACTGTAATGAACGGTAGAGGCCTGGAAAGCCGTTGCAATAACTCTAAAATGTGATGGTATCCAAAGGGACTTCATAACTTCCACCACAAAAAGAACTCCATTGTGATCAGCAATTCCGGAATACCCACCCACACACAATTTTGATACGAAATTTAGTTCGAGATACTTGTTGCAGCATCTTACACGGGCACCTAACGAGATAAAAACGATTGAGATTTTTTTCTTCTTGTGACAAAACTATGTCCAAGTATCGATGTCAGCACTCAAAGAAAAAAGTCACTCACCGAGCACCCTGTAATGAACATCAACGCAGCATATTGAGTTTCATTCAGGTCAAACGGGCAGTCCGGAAGTCCAGCAACATGTGAACGCGCAGATTTCCAGACGGATTTTGAGAAACGGCTCATAAGCACATCACGGAAACCTTTTGTCGTTTGTGAAATGTGGAAAAGGTCAAGAGGATTTGCATGGTCAAATATCTACGCACCAGGTCAGATAATTTCCGACCGTCAGGGAGTGGTAATACCTCATATAACACGTTCAAAGGCATTCCGGCCAGTTTTTTCAACAGTCCCTGCCCTCCACGAACACGCCTCATTGGCTTTGCGATTGTACTATGCTCGCCCACCCTGCCGCGTGTACTCGTACCTTCCGGGAGTTCTTTGCACTCCATTCGAGATGTATAAACCCAGGAAAGTACAGGAAGAATGGTCAATGCAAAGGGAAGTCCAAGTTGTAACGAAGACGCACGAGGTACTTATGCTGCATACATGACACCACGAATTACATTGCAGATTAGTTGCAGAAGCGGATGATGGAGAAACGGGACATTCCTGATGAAGAAAGCCAAGTACAAGTCGCTCACCTCACTCGCGTTTGTTCATGCTCTGTATCAGACTTCGATGATGGTCTGTATAGATACTTATACCTGGCAGTAACTTGTCCTGCATCATACTATCAGTTGAACCAACAATACTTTTGAGATTACTGTAGGTTCCTCGATGATAAATATGGAGAGAGGGGAGTGTGCCAACGAACCGGCGATATGGATACATACTTGACTTAATAAATACAATTGTGGGGGGAGGGGGTAGACACCCGATCTTGGTCACTAGTGGTTAGCGAATTCAAGAATACTTACAATTTCTACTATCTCAAGCGGACGCAGGTGCTCCGCGCGAAACATCAACAGGCTTCCTGTCCAACCCCGCCTTCACGGCCTGCGCATAATCAACGTTGAACGCATCGTTAGCCGCGCCTAAGGCAGCCTTGTCCCCAAAGAAATAAGTAGAATTGCTCTTGCTCTTCGCGATAGCCTGGAGTTGTTCCAGACGCCTGAGCTCAACAAGGGTGGCCAGGGCACGCGTACGGTGTTCAGACGTCACGGCGTCCTTGCTAGGTGCGAGTGACTGGGCGATGTTTTCGACCTGTTGTGCGATGGCTGAAGCCTCCATGAGCGCTTGTTCTTTCCTGTAACGATGATGTATATTAATATTTGTCTGGGACTGGAGAGAGATAGTTACCGAGCCTCCGCTTCTCGGAATACCGTCTTGTACGCGGCGTCCGCTTCATTAGACTTGGCTTCCAGCTACGAGAAACAGTGAGCTGATTTCTGAAGACATAGAAGCAAAACGTACATGGCCCTCACTCTCCAAGATGACTCGTTGTTTTTGTCCTTCGGCTACGTTAATCTGCGCCTGCGTATCAAGAAGCTGTTTGCGACGGTTGCGTTCCGCCTCCATTTGAAGTTCAAGTTGTCTCTGTAGAGTATTTAAACTTCATTCCGTACGAGCTGTCAATGTCGCACGAACCTCGACTTCGCGGTTAGCAGGCTGGAATGACTGCACTTCGAATCGCGTGCATTGGACTCCCCAATTCTAAAGTGATACTGGTGAGCTGAGGTCAAAGGACAATGAGGACTTCCTCACTTGAATCGAACTTCCGATAACCTTATTCAGCTGGCTGTTCAGACCATTTCGGTCCGCAATGACCTTCCTATAAGTCAATACGCCAATTGGGACATTTTTCACGATGGAGGTAATTACCTGGTCATATGTGAACGTTCCAAGGATAGAACGCATGGCTGATGTTCCAATGTTCTGTACGTTTTTCTCAACATCAGACACAGAAAAAGTGGCCTTTGTGGAAGTTTGGTCTCAGTTTTCAGACACTTGCCAATAACAATGAATGAGCTCACCAAATAACTGTCGTCTATTCGATAGAATAGAGATCCCGAACAAAGAACAGGAACCTGACAATTTCCAGCCAGTCAATATGCATGCAAGGCGTCCAATGTTCTGGAATACGCACGTTGTCTGCGGTATATCCAGGAAGCTATATATATTGGCCATCAACAAGGTTGTCAGAACATCATTTTCTGAGAGCGTACGTTGGGTATATTGACGGATGACTCCCGAACGTCCAACACTGTCAAGGTATGGTAGAAAGGTATTTTGATGTTCAACCCGGGCGTTAGTTTCACTGGATCGCGACCAAGGCTTCATGGAGTTCAGTAGAGAGCGTGATACTAGTCATAATATGTAACACACCTGAGACGCCATCCTTCTTGTCCTTGCTGGATAATTGTAAAGAACGTCCGCGCACTGGACACACCGGATGGCCGTTGTATTGCTCTCCGGCTGCCAGCAACGAACCTAAAACGTCCTGTTACTCTAGTTGCGAGGACAGATGTGTTCATGTCTCAGCAAAACAGTCGAAGAAAACTTGAAGAGATTTGAAAAAGATCGTGAAGAAAGTTGAGAGCAAGTGAAACGATTGGAGTCCGGATTATGTAGATGAGAGGTCAAATTCACCCATTCATTGACCTGAGCTGCCGAACGTCGACGTAAGCTGGTAAGTGGCATTTTTAGAGTTCTTCGCGTCGAACTTGCCACTTGCGTACACCCTCGGCATGGAGTTTTGCCGCCGAGTCGGAACTCGGTTTATGAATCATTAGACTAAGTCCAAAAAAGATTTCAAAGATGAAAAAATGAAAAAGAAAGCTTGTAATCAACTTGTAATGCATACCAACTGAAAAGTACAGAAAATTCAAAACACAGCAACGGTGCCTGCAATACCTTGCAATACTAAGTAGCGGGCCGCGGCACACGTGCAATGCGCGCGCGCGCTTCAAATTTCAAATATGGACATAACGGCTTCCACTATACCCAAGGTTTACTCTTCTTCCTTGAAATTGAATGATAGAGGATTTGCACTTACTCTCTGCATGGGTTATGTTAAAAATTGGCTGACTACAAAGGGTGTGCCAAGGAACGTCAATAACACTACTTTATATCGCCGACTCGTGCGTTTTTCTGCGCTCCAATTTGAACTTCAGGTTCCTGTTGAATTGATCATTCCCTGTGACCGATCACGAATAGGACCCACCATCGCCCAACCTATTTTAACCGCCCACAGGATCATGAGTTAAACTTAACAAGGTACTGTCCTCTGATTCTCTTTGTGAGAAAGTTCTGATGGAGTATTTCGCGCAGCGTAGCTTCCTCCGCGACCAGGACCTCTTTTCTTGATCTCTCATCTGTAATTCTGGCTGCTATACATGGCAACCATCCTAAACATCGACACCGACTTACAGGCTGCCTCTGAGTTTTCTCTGGGAACCTCATATTGCATGGGAAAGCTTTGCGTCCTTGATCGAGAAAGTTGTTCTCATTTCTGGATGGACATCAGCCATCTTCGGGGGTCGCGACGTGATGATAACATACGCTGAACTTGGCCATCGTAAGGTGTGTTTTCTGTTCAAGGTTGATATGTGACTTAGAGATCTTCACAGTTCCTATTCTATATCAGACCGTTGTTGCCTCTCATACGATACAATATCACCGTGAAGTGCGCGCTATCTCTATAAGATGGACAGGAATGATAGTTATTTTGATGTTTTTCCTTTGTCGTTCAACAAAAGAAGAGGTTCAAAATCGCTTTATATCAAAAGGGTCCACGCTGTGGCAATCTCGCCTCGTTTCCCCTGTCTTCTTTGCTTGACAGCTGGCATTCTTCCCAAAGATACCCCAATCACACTTCAGGGAACATACAAAAAGGTAAGCTTAACATTTGGTACTCAGCAACTTCTTTCAATCTTTCGATTTCTTTCTGTCTGATTTTTGCTTTTCATTGTATTTAACCCGCAAGATTCGATACTGGTGCTCGGTTCTTGTGGGGTAGGAATGACTTTGGCAGCGTACATGCACGTCGGTGCTTTAAGTGTGAGTGTAAATCATTGAAGCTTGAAGTCTCAACTAATCGTAGCTCTAGGTTATGCTATGGGACATTTTGACTAACATCAAACAAGATTATTCCTTACTATTTTCCTATGAGTTCTGTCAGCATGTTGCGTTGTACTCTGCAGCGAGGTAAGCGTTGGACTTCCTCAATTTTGCTTCGTACTGATTTCAAAATCATCGGTCTTTACATAGATATGCGACTTTCGTCTACGCCGCTATGAAAACAGCATTCTTGAGTATGAAAAGGACCTCAGGGTTTGACCCGTTGTGCTTAACTATTCTTTTCTTTCGAAGCTGTTCCGATGCCTGATTGCGAAAATCTGGACGCTGCAATCTCAGCTTTTTACATGCTGGCAATATTCACGACCCTTCTCCAAGCTTCGCTCCGCCTCTGGAAACTGCTAGGCAGCAAGGGGAATATGCTCGCTTTGTTTGGATTGCTGTGGTTTGTCACGGTTGGCGGAAACATCACGCTGGCAATCGGAGTCGTGGGCCACAAGCCTATGTCAAAGGCGCCTAACATGAGTGCATGTGTAGATCATATCGAAAGCAACTACGTTTCTGTGGCGTTCATCGCTTTGGCGGTGTATCATGCGTGTATGATGGTAGCCGTGGTGCTGGCTATACGACAAAACGTGCTTGTGGATAGGGAGCGGTTGACGGTTCTTGAGCGATATGAGAGGATGGTGAGAGGGGCGTCGTATTTATTTCTAGTGCAGCCGTTGACTCTGACTGACCGTGTTTTCTATGTGTGAGTTCCTTTGTTTCCTTGTATGATGCTGAATATTCTTATCTTCTGTAGGGCCGCCGCTGCATTGAGTCTGACGAGCCTGCTATGGTTCTTTGCCTCCTCTCTTTCTAACGATGACGCCTCTCTCCGGCTCGCGTTCTTGGTCGTCTATCTCGTCGGCACGAACCTTTTGGTAGGCCGCGTCTTCCGCAATAGCGTTCTTGCTCCAGAGACTCGGCACGAAGCTTCGTCACTCCCCACAATCAGCCCCCCACGCAGTCTCAAATACAATCGAAGCGCCCAGAAAATAGAGACCAGTCACAGGAAGAACCTGTGCGTAGACCCACCCCAGATCGATAGGGTGGTGCAGCTGGGTTTTGGGACTGGCGATGCGATCACCCCTAGCACGCCGATTCTAAAAGTGGAGGTGCAGCGAGTGACTGAATACGCGCGCGATTATGCAACGGAGTCTGAATCTGAGCATTCTGGCGGGACATGTCAGTCGGGCCATATGTACGTTTGATTTTGAAAATGGTCATGACGTTGATGGGTTCGGGTGCGTAGTATGTAGTTGTGATTGAGATCGACTCCTACTGGATTTTTGACTATCTTTTGTAAATAGTATCCTTTTTTGTATTGATCGTGTACAGTAAAGTGTATATTTCAGATTACCCCCGCAATTGACCCGCAGTATCAGAATGCATCGGTTATATCACTGTCAGGACAGGTCGAACTGGATTTGACCCATGTCATTTTTTTGACTCCTGATCAAATACATACGAAGAAAAAGGGCTTCAAGGCCATAATTTTTCGACAAAGATCATGATTTTCTGGTTTGTTTGTATGTTCATCGATGCGTTCGCCAATGAAAGTCTCAATGAAAGTAAACTGGAGGAAAGCCAAGCCCTTAGGACTTTCTCCAGGCGCAAAGGCCGAAGGGTGCCGTGCGCGCATCGCTGTCACGGCATTTGCCGGTTGATAAGTTGACGAGGAGCGCGTTGTTGTGTTTTAACTCGCTCCTCTTCTCAGAACTTCCATCTTCACTAGTCCCCTTTCTTCGGCCCACGTCGCTCATCGTCCCCTAGTCTTTCTTTTGAATTTCCGCTCTTTAAATCACCATGTTCTCCCAACTCCTCGTCGCCGCTGTGCTTGCTGTCTCTGCTCAAAGTAAGTTCACATCACTCATCGAAAACGACGGAGGTTGATGTTGGTTTTGTGGCGGTTTTTGCAGGGGCTATTGCAACCTGCTCCAAGAGCTACACTATTCAGGAGGGTGATTATTGTGACAAGATCTCGCAGGCTCAGAATGTGTCTACGTGAGCAGGCTTTGTGCGCAGAACTTGTATCGTTATTGACAGTTTTCTGGGTAGATATCAATTGGCTGTTCTGAACAGCAATGCTGTTAACTCCGCATGCTCCAACCTGCTCCCAGGTCAAACACTTTGCCTGGCTGAGAACGCCGATGAGGACTGCGGCACTACATACGTAGTCTTGAAGGACGACACTTGCGAAGGCATTGCTTCCAAGAACGCACTGAACACCACCATCCTGTACCTCAACAACCCCCAAATCGATGAGAAGTGCACTAACATCTACACTGGCGAGGTCAGTATTTTTGTTTCCCTCTGATCGTGGCATAAATTTCTGCGTGTTCAACGGAGAAATGATTTGTGCCTCCTTTTTACGTGTCGCTAATTTGTCAAATTATTAGGTTCTCTGCACTTCCAAGGATGTGCGTGTTGCACCTGTGCCAGCTGCCGGTGTCAGTGTTGTCGCCCCTGCCACGACTATCGTTGTGAAGCCGACTTCTACTCCTACCCCTGTTGCCGTTGCCAGCACCTCTGTCGCCGCCCCCAAGCCCACAACTACCGCTCAAGTAGCCACCCCAAGTGCTGCTTCTGCTGCTGCCGAAGAGGACTGCGACGACGATACCTCCTCTTCCAACGACGAGAATTGCGACGATGATTCTGCCGATGATGATGATGAAGACCTCCCTTTCTGTGATGAGCTCTAAATGATGACCTCGTTCACCATCTCGGCCTTGATTCATTCATCATCGTCGTCTCATCCATCTCTGATATATTCCACGAACCCCATCCCGTCCTAATCCACCACATCACCTTGCTATCCCCGTATTATCTCCACTGCTGCGTTTCTCTCTCTTTCCGTCTCACTGCCTAATGTTTCTTGATCACCACTGCCGATCCATTGGGGCAGAGAACAGAGGGTCGATCTCTCGATTCCCGACATTCACATTTCTTTTCCGCATAGATATCCTTATACCGTTACGCTTGACTCGGCCGCTGGAAAAATATACTACAATAGCTATCCTCATTCTGCTGCACCTTCCCACCCCATATTCTTCTCTTGCCGTAATGAAGTATTTTGAGCCCCTATTGCGGGCGCGGTGTCCTGTGGAGACCCGTAATTGCACTGATTTTTTTACTCCACTTTGCCCCACTCCCTTGGCGTGCCTTGGGTCGGTCCTGTGGGCTGATGTATGTAGTGGTGGCCTTTCTTGTCTTTGACTTCGACTACGTAGTAGCTCCTACCATTGTCACTTTAAAAAACATCGAATTATGTATCTTTTCATCAGAAATGTCAACTTTCTTCGAACGTGCGTTCCAGTCCGAGTTTGCTGCCATAACCCATTATTAGATGAGAGCCTATGCATGTTCTTCCTTCGGTTTCTTATTGAAAGAAAGTTTCGATTGATAGCTCATTATACTCAGTTTCTTGTCTTCCCGACAAACTCCAAATTTGAAGCCGCCTCAGCCTTATTCTTAAAATTACCTTGTCAAGGTCAAATAAAGTTCGGTCATTTAAGTCTACATTGCTAATTCGCTAGAGTATATACATATAGTAGGTAGGTCGATATAACCCTCAATTAATTGCGCGCAGGCGCAGTGTTCCACCTCTTCTGTAGCACAAGTAAATCATCTACAGCCTCCAATACGGACTCAAGAGGATCTCTAAACTCGATCCCCAATATTTTCCTCGCACGCGTCGTATCCAAGAACGACGCCGGTCCCGGAAGGTCTTCGAAGCCAGCCAGCGGCGCAATATTGGCTGTCGTGCGTGTCTTCACCACTGCCGCTGCCGCCTCGTGCCACATTAAATTGCCTCCATTGACTAGGAAGCGCTTGGCGCCGATGTCCCAGGGTGCGGAGGGAGAAAGGGAGAGCGCGCGAACATGTGCGAGGGCTATGTCGCGTACGTCGACGATCCAGGGAGGGAGGATGGCTGGGTACTTCCCGTTGATAAGCTGGTAGATGAGCAGGTTGGACCCAAGGTCATGTACGCCTGCAGGTGGGGGGAGACCTTTCGGGTACGGGCCGTGGACGAAGCCTGGAAGGACTAGAGGGAAGGTCAGTGGGTTCGGGGACACAGAGTAGAACTATGACTCAATGACTTACTAGTTGCAACATCGATACTGGGATGAGTTTTAGCAAAATCCCAAAGTGCTTTCTCAGCGAGGTTCTTAGCCGCGAAGTAGGTGTAAAATGGATTATCCTGCTTCAGTATTTCTTCCCGAGATGTTTTACCCCAGTCTTTACGAACATGATGTATGAGGGTTAGATATTTTGTTAAGTATTGGCCAAAAACGTACCCGATTCCCCGAACGTAGTGCCGTTGTAAGCGTTGTCCAAGGAAGCTGCATGAATATTTGGTCAGAATGTTCCCATGCGCCACATAAAATCACTGCTCACGGTTAACGACATTACCAAAAGTGGCAGTAATAACCATTTTGCGTATTCCGAGCTTTTCGGCTTGTCGAACAATGTTTAGGGTGCCTTCTAGCGCACTCTATATAAGAGCAAATGTGAGTTCACGGACTATGATTCAAGGGAGATTAAATACGCACACTTACTGTTCCCTCGACACTCGTCCTTCCTGGTAATGGAGCCGCAACATGCATGACGACTTCAACATCTGGACAGAACGACAATGTCATTTGATACGGTAATCCTTTTCGCGTGATTTACCCAGATCTTACCTTCCAGCGCTGCAGAGAGGTCTGCCGAAGCGATGTCGTCGACTTCGATGAATTCCAGTCCGGGGATCTTGACGGAGGCGAGTCTCCCGAATTTGGTCTTTCTCGCAGTTCTGGGCAGGGGGTAATTTACCGAACACAGTTTGCTTTTCCACAAAGGTGAATCATCACCTCAGTACTCACCCGCGAACTCGGTATCCGTCTTCGAGCAGTTGTAGTGCGACATGCCCTGCAATGAATCCACTTACTCCAGTGACCTTCGGGACGGTTAGTCAATGCTTGAGCGCTTACACCCAATGGACACAAAGGACAGATCGATCACTCACAAGCGCTAATGGTTTGGTCATAATTGCTTTCGAAAGGCCTTTTGTTAGGATGAAGTAGTGGCTTCCTTCAAGTTCAAACTTGTGATGGTTGAATAACCCAAGGAGTCTTTTTCTCTCTTACCTCTTATATTCCGTATATCTGCACATTGACTACCTCGAGCAAGGGATTACAAAATTCTCCATGTCACTTACCGGAGTCGAAACCGGAGGTTCATTGGGCACAGATAATTATTCTCGGTGTCGCTACTCGCACCCTGGTTTCTGTAATGGATTACTCAAACCTCCTATTCTTGGGGTGGGTGTCTAATTGAAATCACAGAACCAGTAAGCATTCCTGTATCATGAAAGAATACTAAAACGACCTTTTACATAAGCTTACGCCTCTTATCTCAGGCTTCCCTCTGGACCTTCATGTTTCCGAGCAGCATGCTGAAAAATTAGAGCCCGTAAATCGCGTGTCCAGTCCTGCGTAGACTTGATAGTATTCGATCGTGAAACTTGCACCGCCCTATCCACCTCGTGCTCCAAGACCACCTTGACATGACCGCTCTCCTTATCTTAACACAGGAGAATAATTATGGGCATGACTGTGATAACTCTCCAAAGACTGAGTTTTGACTGAGTTGGTTACGAAAAACTGTCCAGATTTTGGCAGGGACACATAGTTGTAGTCAAGTTACAGTAGTTGCAGTGTACATTTAAATTTGTCCACGCGTAGATTGGTACCATTTAGCTGGCACGGTAGACCCTTCATCCAGAGGATCGAGAAGAAAGGAAAGCTTTAAACGAGAGGGAGATATTTGGGTAAAATCGTTGATAATGACTCGTCGAAAGACTCAGTCAAGGTAGATACGCATCAAACTCGGTTTGTTTGGCCATATTATACTCCAAAGCCACCCGAGTCCTCCACGTCGTCGCGTGCATCGAACAGAACGTTTCTGCTACCATTCGCCCCTTTCAAAATTACTCTCCGTCCCTTATTTTTCTTCTTATAACTCTAAGATCATTGTATTTAGACTATTATCAGATCCCAAAATGTCTCAATTTGGCTCACATTCCCCGCCACCTCTTCGCCATCCCGTACCAACGCACCCAGCGTACATACCAGAACCCCCGTCCACGCCCGCGTCACCGCAAGGGTATCAGAGATTCTCTTCATCGCCCGCGCCAGGCCAAAATCAGGCCCCACAGCATACACAGGCGTACCCGATCCATGTCCCCGCGTATACGACGCCTTTCCAGCATTCACAGCCGCCCATGCCGCCGTATCAACCAGGAGGACCAGGAGGACCAGGAATAAATGTGCACCAGATGCAGTCGCAGCCTCTGGGGCCGGGGCAGGGCCCCCATATGCCGGATTACACGGCGTGGGGACTCGACGGCGCGACGGCGCAGTTGGGCATGCAGCTCGGGCAGAGCGCGGTGGCGGCAGGCCAAGACTACGTTCAACGAAATGTGTGTATACAAAAAATCAATACAATACAAAAAAAATTCAAAACTAACGCATAACAGTTCGGGACGATGATACCCTCGAACAACGTCAAATATTACTTCAATGTATCAAATTCGTATGTCATCAAAAAGCTACGTCTGCTGCTCTTTCCCTGGATGCACAAGTCCTACTTCCGCCGCCCGCGAGGCTCCCAGGGCGAATGGCTTCCCCCGCGCGAGGATCTGAATAGTCCTGACTTATACATCCCAGGTGCGTCCTACGTAGCTTCGGGATCTATTTCTGGAAACGCTAATGTACCCCCAGTAATGGCCATCTTCACCTACATCCTCCTTAGCACGCTGCACTCTGGTATCATCGCGCGGTTTTCCCCACTAGTGCTCGGAGAATCAGCTTCCCGCGCAACGGCAGTCGTCCTATGTGATTTCGCTTTCGTGAAACTAGGCTGTTACATTCTTAACATCCCAGGCACGTCGCAAATGGTGGACCTCATTGCGTATGGGGGTTACAAATTTGTTGGGCACGTCTCGTACAATGTTTTAATCAGTGTATTATACTCATCTCTTGACAGGATTATATTTACACTCACCGCTGGCTTCCTGGGCCTAAAGGGGCTTCTATGGACACTAGTATTCCTCTACGCATTCGCGGCGAATGCATTCTTCTTGCTCCGATCATTACGCGCCGTCATCCTCCCAGACGCGTCGACGGCGCCTACGCACGGCACTGTGACACAGGCGCAACGGAGACGGCGGATTGTGTTTTTGTTTTTGGAGGCGATGATGCAGATTTTGTATATGGGGTGGCTGGTCCGTATTTAGGTTGTGCGGGCAATGATAGGTTTCGGTTGTCTTCGTTGTCACGGCTGTTCAGTGGGACAAGGTCTGAACAAAGTCGCATCAAGGCTTGAAATAGCCAAGTCTGCTACATTCTCATGACGCACTGACAGCCTCGGTCCTCCAAGCAGGATACACGCCATCAACGACTTCTAAATCTAACTTTCCCACTCTGGGGCGGCTGCGTCTCCGGTCTTGAACCGCCTCCGCGCCTATGCCCGTCGCAAGAAAGAGATGAAAGAAGGATCTCGTGAACCTCCTTCCCACGGGGATCACCCGCGGGGGGTGGCCAAGCTCAAGCCGACACTAGTATGTTACGAGAATAGTGCACTAGTACATGATAACATAGACAAAATGAAGTGGAAAAAAAAGGAGGGAAGTGGCAGGGTGGGAGTTGGAAGAAAAAAGCTCTAGGATAAGCCTATTGAGCTGTGTGAGTGTGAGATACGAAAGATGAGAAGAGGGGAAGAAATAGTGAGTCATGTATACAAAAACAAAAGTGCGTGCCACTGCGGCCACATCTCTGAATCTGAATGCAACTTGCCGAGCGGTTTGTGGCGAAATTCCACTTTGATGTGATATTATACATGTTTCTTGGGAAATGGGAACTGCAGACGCACTTCTTGATACGAGTGCTTGTAGGTGGTGTTTGTTGACTCGGTGTGACTGATGCAAAAGTGAACAGAGCCACGAAGGGAGATCAACAACAGAATATTCAGAGAACACGGATAGAGACAGACAAATATCAGACTAACAAATGATGAGAAAAAATAATAACAGGACGACAGCGAACAACGCAGGACAGTTTACAGGAGAAAAAAGAAACTATGAGAAGACAAGGAAAAGATCGAGTTGAACACCAGAAACGATGACATACGGTGGCTACGAAGTGGTTCGCGAAGATGGAGTATGAAAAAGCAGGGAGAGTATCATAGGTTCTGAATTTGCACGATCAGGAACTGCTTCTCATCGCTGAATTGTTCGTCTAGAGACAAATGTCAGCATGAATGTTAGGATGAGGGAAAGAAAGACATATACTGACCCTCCTTGTCATTATGGAATGACTTGAGGAAGTTCAATAATTTCTCCTTGTTTCGTCGCAAGATGCTCTCTATCTGTGGTGGTTTCTTGGGATTTGCGACAAACACCTATCAATGACATGAGCACATTATTCAGGTATAGATGCAGACACAAACCTTGAACACATGGAAGGCCTCAAATTGGATGTTTTTGCTCTTGTCTCGCAGTAAATTCATCATCATCTTCAGGTTGGCCTCATTCGCGATGTATCGCGTCATTACATTGAAATTGGCCCGATCTAACAGAATCTCGCCCAACAGCTTCAGCGATTGTCGTTTCGTTACATAGTTGTTTGAGAGAATGAGCGTCGTAAATGAAGAAAAAAACTGCAGACAACGTCTTAAGCCGGTAACCAAAGAAGGGCAGAGCACACACGTACCCTGTCGTAATTCTTATCAAGATATTCAGCCACCATCGGCTTATGCCGCGTTAGAGTTTCCTTGAGGTTGGCAAATGCATCGCAGGAAATCCCAAAGGTCGTGGTTTCTATATAGTGTGGGTACTTGTAAAACCTGGGAGGACATCAATGTTTGCGTTTCAGATCCTCTTATAGCAGACGTACTCATCAGAGTAAAGGAGAATCTTGCAGAGTTGCTCATGCCTCAGCATTTCCTTCAGAACCATCCCAGTGTTCAGCGCAACTTCTTCGTTCTCATATCCTGCGAGCGCTGCGAAGATGACGTCCGGTTTCCCCGAAAGATACTCCACAGTCGGCCATCTCGAGCCAATCTGGCGTCGCAGAAGATTGTTGAAGATTTGCACCACATCTTTCCTCGCCTCAAACTCGAATCGTGAGATGTTCAGGACGAGAAGTAAGAGAAGATCTGTGTTGTACGTTTCCTGCGCTAGCTGCGCAACAAGCTCTGGGGCTGGTTCTAGACAAGTTTTGAGAAAGGGGGATTATCTAGCTCGTCAGGGGTAGAGCGACGGCAACAGATGGCTAATCACCCACCTCCGTCACCGTATAGGATACCCTTGATTTGCTGCAGATTCTTTGATACGTCCTCGCTGGCCTACAACGCACGTACCCGACGCGTAAGTAGACAGACTAAACGCGCAGTTAGGCCTGTTTAAAAGACATGCAACCCACCTTCCGCCTTGTCTCCCCGCCTGGTGCTCCTGACTCCAGTCGGTTTATAGCATCTCGCAGACCACGCACGAGATCGGGCGGAGTTCGAGGTTTTGTCTTGAAAAAATTCATTGGTATATCAAAGTCTGTGAAGGGTGGGGTATAAAGAGAATGGATAGCGCGATGAGGAAATAAAATATGGGTTGGAAGATTGAGAGTAAGCGCAGCAGTGCATTGCCTAATTTGGATACCAACTTGGTTTCTACTGTGACGGGCCGCCCTCCCGGTTTCCTCCAGCGCCCTTTAAATTGTCAAGCCGATATCCAAGTCAATCTATGTATTGAAAAATTCTGACTGATCAAGGTAGTCACAACGTACCTATACCATGTTGTCTTTAGCCTGAGAGTTTTCGCCCCGCTGTGACTCGAAGAAGTTGTGGAGAAGTTGACAACTTGAAGTTCTTCAAGTGTGTACACGATTTTAGCATGATTTGCTCTATCTAAGTAATTTTAACAGTTAATTCAATGTATATTGGTAGTAAGAAAGCAAGGAATGATGTATCCACTGTTATTGATGTTTTATATCAATTTTCCAGCGAGTTGAAAACGCGTATATCTTGGGCGCCTAATTTTCTGAAAGTATTATAGCGTGCCGAAGAGTTACCGAAAGAACTAGTGTCGAGACTTCCTGAGTCACCATGAGCCTAGTACACGCATAGGATAGCCTTCGCATATCTGACACCCATTGTAAGTGTCTCGTCCACGGTTGCGGATACTACTAGTACCGTCTTCCCGAACCTTCACGGATATGGCAGAACCGTACTGCAAACGGTACAGGTCGTAAACACTTCCCTACCGCATATGTCCTATGGAGACTTTATACTGACCCCCGACCCCAATGGATTATTGACAATGATTATACTACCTAAAATAAAGTCTATGTTTCTACTTCGACTGAACAGCTCAAATCAAGCACTCTGTCAGGTTACAGGTAAGCCGTGATGGAAACATCATGAGGCCAGGCCAAGAAACTTTCGGGTTCGCGAGAGCAGTAGGTCCTTTGATTTGACAGCCGATGATATCCAGTCCCCGAAGGTAGGTCCCCAGAATATCTGCCAGTATGTAAAACCGCCCTTCTAAGTAGTGACCGCAGTCAGAAGATAAATATACGATGGGGAAGACGAAAAGTATACCTTGCCGTTGGATATGGAAATCAACTCGTAGTTGCCACGGTATAAAGCACTAGGCTGTTTGCTCTTGAGCAGGGTGACGACGTTGTTAGCGATTACGGATGCATGTGATCCGTATTTTGTGATTTGCTTTTGCTCGTCCCATGCAATGGCGTCGCCCCCAGAGAATATACGGGGGTAATTGAAGACTTGGAGGGTCGCTGAGACTCTGATATGTTGGGTATCAGAGAGCGTCCCGGGTATAAGAGTGACGAATCCGGTATTTGGTTTGGGACCGCGGCAAGGGACCTGGAGAAATTAACATCAGATAGACGCCCGTCGACGAAAGTACTTCTTTGACGAACCACTAAATCGGCAATGATTCTTTTTCCGTTACGAGTTTTGATCACACCAGAATTATCTGGCTCCAAGTCATCGACCCAGTCATCGAGAACGATGTCCACGCCACGTTTGTGAATGCCCTTCTCCACGTCTTTGCGGAAATAATTTGGATACGCGTCGTTCAGCAGGAGGTCTTGTCCGTGCACTATAGTCACTTTCTTTTGCTGTAGAGTCGTATAAGAAATTATTTGTGAACGACAATAAATATTTACTCACTGGCCACAAATCCTTGAGTTCCCCTGCGTATTCTAGAGCACAGATTATTTTCAATGCTCTAAATGCACGAACATATACTCTTACCACACGCAACTGCCCCTCCACCAACCAAAACAATATCATGGGCATTCTTGAACTTCTCACGCCAGTTACTCAGGTGCTCCGCCGTTTCCTTCTTCGTATCCGGGATATTCAGCGGCCCCTCCCATATGCTTCCTGGGGTCAGAACAAGGACAGAATACTCGACGGTCTCGCCAGATTCCAGCGTGAGCACGCCTGTATTATCGCCTTGCTCCGACGAGATAGACGCTACTTTTCCAATAATGAACTGTCCGTTCCCGTTGTGTAGCGTGTAGTTGTAGGTGATATGAGCGCGGTCTTCGAGGTGACCCTCGTCGGTGACTGACATACGGATCCATGCGGGCAGGTGGGTATAGTAAGGGCGAGCAGTGACGAGCAGGAGATTGTACTGGTCTGGTCTGAGCATAGACGAAAGCAAACGAGCGACTTGGGCGCCAGTGCCGCCTGCACCGACAATAACGATATTGGGACGCCCAGCCATGTTGAACATGATTGTGAGTTTCGTCTCGGGAATAAGTGGCAGTTTACGTGGCAGCAGATACACCAAAGCTAGCTATCCTTGCGAGGCTGTAAGATGGAGGTAAAAAGCGACTAAGTTGCAAGCGGGCGCAGTAGATTTATTATCACTGGAATCCAGAGGGCACATATCCCACGTCGCAGCGCCTTCCCAACGTCGGTATCTCGGGATCGCTCCACCGTCGGGTAACGGCAAGACGATATTTACCATTACCGGTAACGGATGTCCCAAGATAGGCTCGAAACGTGGGCGCTCATCCCGTTGGATTCGCAGGAGATAAGTATCACGGAATGCGATATGGGAAGTGGTTCCAGGAAGGAGAGGCGGCACAAAGAGCCGAGGAACATCAGTGGAGGCGGTGTCTCGGAGAGGAGCATTCAGAACTCCCAATTAAACATGTATCTTGCGTTTAAGTTGTACTAGGTGCCTAAGGCTGTGAATGAGCAGGGTTTGTTCTCCTTTTGGAGCGGGTGGTTGGAGGAAAGCTGGCAAGCGCTGACAGAACGGAGCCATGTTATAATTGAAGAAGCGTTTGAAGGTTGCCGCCTAGTATAGTGGGAACAACGTCAATCCTATCCCACAAAGCGTTGTGCTAAGCATGCGACATGCAATCGGGTGCAACAGAATTTTGAGGAAAGGAGAGCCGGTGATAAAGTTTCGCAGAATCGGTACATTGACAGTTTTATTCACATCACATGAATGATGAGGGACGCGAACGATATATATACACAATCAGCGGGTATCTGATAAGTAATTACAGATACTGACAGTCTAGTAAATACCATAGCCAGAATTTGACACCACAATATTATGACAGAAGGTAAGGTGTGGGTATACTTATAGAATGTCATCGGACAAAATCATATTCACAAAGCCAATTTCTTCTTGACCTGCCCAACCATGAGCGTCTTGGATTTGAGTATCGAAGAAAGCCAATTTCCAAAGGTGAGACCCCAGAGTATACCGAAGTAAGCATTACCGCCATACTGAATCGCCATATTAGCAGATGTAGAATCTATTGCGTAATGTTGTACAAGAAACACACCTTTCCATTGGTTATGAGAATCATTTCAATCGCGCCCTTATACTGCACAGGTTTTTTCTGGGAGAGACCCAACAAGATGAGAATATTCTCTTTGATAACATTGACGTGACCTTGGACTTTCGCGAGTTGCTTGATCTCGTTCCATTCAATAACATCGCCAGCGGCAAAAATACGGGGATGCTTGACAAGTTGCAAGGTCGGCCCAACTTTAATGGTCCCGGAGGGAGTCAGAACATCTGGCCCGAGCGATGCGACAAAGGTCGTGTTTAAACCACCAACGCGGGAAGGTACCTGTTTATTGCCAGATAAATAAATAAAATGTGAGAGATCATACATATGCAGAACGTACGACAAGGTCTGTGGCGATTTTCTTTCCACTGCGTGTAATTACGAAGCCTTCTTTGATTTCGATGTCGTCAATATAATCGCCAAACACAGGAGTTATTCCTCGTTTAGCAAAATTCGTTCCAACGGACTTGCGCCAGCTTTCGGGGTAGCCGTCATTTAAGTAGAGAGATTGTCCGTGAACAATAGTGACATTCTTGTTCTTCAGAGGTAGTTGTGAGTGACATCCTTCGTTCAGAGTGAAATATGCTTACAGGTCCAATGTCTTTGATTTCTCCAGCAAGTTCTGAAGAGTGCGTTAATTCCATGTTGACTGTAGGATGCTCGAATATACATACCGAGGGCAACAGACCCGCCACCTACTAGAACGATGTTTTGTGCCTTCTCAAAACGACTGCGCCAAGTATCGAGGACCGCGATAGTCTCCGCCTTGGTGTTGGGAAGGTCGAGAGGGCCCTCCCACTGACTCCCGGGTGTAAGAATGAGGATAGAATATTCAATCTTCTCGCCGTTGTCCAACAGAACATATCCACCCTGCTGGTTCTGATCGACGATCGAAGTGACTGACGCAATGACGAGTTTCTTGTTTCCAGTGTTGAATTTTTCGCTGAACGGAATAAGGCAACTATCCTCTAAATGACCTTCAGAGGTCACTGCCATCCGTAGGCCTGCGATAGTATAGTTATAGTAGGGGCGCGGTGTTACTAGAATGAGATTATGCTTCGTTGGGTCGAGAGTGGGGGAAAGCGCGTTCCAGGCAGTGAGACCTGCTCCTCCTCCACCAACGATAACGATGTTTTGGGTGTTCGTAGACATAGCTTGTAGGGGGGAAGGAAGAATGTGGGTTGAGTATCAACCATGATACGGGTGCGGTACTTTTAACATGCTAGCCGTTGAATTCTAAAGTCACAAGAAATTGCGCAGGGCTGTTTTTGCAGCAGGTTTGTTGCCAAATCGGGTAATTTGCTTATGTCAAAGATCTGACTCACAGGGCAATTTCGGGCCATTATCATCAATCCTACGCAAACCATCTTGAATTACACAACTGGTATGAAGGTGGTCAATAAGCAGTCCGTAACATTGTTCATGCTCGCGTCATAGAAATGTGTAAGGTGATCAACGCGCCTATTATTATGACCGGCCCGGTTAGGCGCTCAGATGATATTTGGTAATATTTGACGCCCAGAGATAGTTCAAATAATTCTAGACAACTCTAGCTATGACTTTATGATGTCCTACGGTGCTTGATAGATCCTAGTCAAATTGCAGCCGGACTAACTCAGTACTTCGCGGAATTGAGCGGCTGTCCTCTCCCGTCCATTCAACGAGCTGATCACCTTGGAATATTTCAGTGTACTTCCTCGGCGTATGTATTGTATTCAAACACGGTACCTGTAGGTCCCCTAGGTAAGGGAAGAGTCTTGCGTGTCCGTAATTTGGTAAAAGAGGACAAGGTGCGAGTTGACGTCAATACTCGTGTTGGAGCATGCATAATCCATTAGGTTCTCGATGATGATAAGTTCTGTTTCTTCTCCAGCAGCGGCACGTAGTCGATTAAAAATCTGGATACAGGTAGAATCAGGCCAATCATACATAATCATTCGCAAGAAGTACACTCTTGCATTCTTGATAGGCTGTTCTGTAAGGAAATCATGTGCTACGAGATGATTTTGTCGGCCACACTGAATTGAAGACATTCTGGTGCGCATTCTTGATAGTACTACTATTATTAGTCTAGATGTGCAACCGACCCAGAAGTGCAACTTCGCGGTTTGTGTCATGTCCTGTTATCTCTGAGCCATGAAAAATATTGACTAGCTGTAAATACATTAAAAAATACATTCTACAGCTTTCTTTTGTGGGGAGGCTCATGTGGACGAGTACTAAATGAAGAATACATGCTTTTTTGGTACATGTATGCAATAGTGATAGTCAGGAACATAAGGTTAGCCTCGATTAACCACTAGCAATTTTTCACTAGTATTACAGGCATAATTTAACATTCTGAATACCAAGACAGAATCAAGAGAAGCCTTGAGAGCAATGACAAATTGAAGAATCATTGCGAAGGGGTGATGGCAAGTGACGAACTCGCAGGCAAGTTCAAAGACCGACTTGATGGCATCATGACCCTGAGCTGCTGGTGAGAATTGCTTTCGGGACGGCTCCTGGTCGGCTGATGGCGGAGATTCACATATTGATGTGACTTCCCGTTACTCGACGATTGCATATCTCAATTTTTTGATCCCAAACTTCTGCTGGCCCCGAGAAGGACAGAAAAAATCTGTAAAATCGGAGAAATTCAGAGAATATAGAGATGCCAATTGTGCACCTGTACTTTGATTCCGGGCAGGAGTGCATATGAACTGAGCGCAGAAAGACTAGAATACCAAAAAGTTGCACATCTAGAACAGTAATAGTAGCGGGAAATTACAGCTGTTTTCGTAACGATAGGCCGGATTTTTAAAAATACACACACAGGCGGAGTCGGAATTTTAAATCGTGAGAATGATTTGGAAGTAGCTGCCGCGTCTAGATCAACGTGTTTCTACCTCCCCCTCAACCACAACCCACTGTGTCGATACATCTCAGGGTTGGGTGCTGGTGCTTCACCAGAGGTGTCAGTGCTTGAGCGAGCTGCTGGTCTGTCACAGGTCCCAGTCCATGGTTCATTGGAACATTGTAGGCCTGGAGCTGGGAGTATGAGTTGGGCACCATTGGTGGCACAAACTGAGTTGGCGGCAGTCCGGGAGGAAAGACAGGGAACATAGGATGGGCTGTATGGCCTCCTTGCGTGTCCCATGTTGGAAATGCTGACTATTTCCAATCTTTGCAAAGGGCATTGGACACTCAAGGGGAGTTTGTTGGTCCATTAGATTGTGGATAGTGTGTTACGAACACGAAGGGACAATTATAGGAGACGTCTATAGTTGGACTTCGGTTCGAGTTTCGAGA
>QFFD01000360.1:0-11903 GCA_003314615.1 Pholiota microspora
CGCTGATATGTGATCCAGTAGAGCAACACTAAGAATATCACTGATATAACAGGCATTTGATTATCAATCCAGTCAATCGCCGAAAATACAGGGTGTTTAGTCGACCAAAAATATGGACTCCATCATGTACACCTTCTCAGAATTGTCCATATCTTAGACCGTAGAACGAAGCATAGTGAGCCTTCGACGAGGCACTGCATACGCAGAGTTCAGTCTCATTTTCCAATCATTTTCTGAGTTTTACTACAGTGATGATACGTTGAGCTATGTATGTTGTAGTTTTCGGTGTATGGGGCCCTAGTTTACTTTTATCGGTGTGCGAATCTAAATTTGACGCCAACTTGATGCGAGCGCGGAGTTGCGCGCGCTGTAGGTGTGACGCGTGCGCGCGCGTATTTCACACGTGGTTATGTAACGCAATCCTCTACATCCAACTTGCATCTTTCTTCGTTCAATGAACGATCTGACCTGCTGCCCGGTTCAAGTTACGCGTAAAACGCGAGGATGATGCTTTGAGCCTCACCATATTATCAAGGCTCCTTCACAGACCCTAACATATTGGGAGGTGATCGAAAACGCCTTCCCCAACATAATCATGAAACGTTCGATGTATACAAGTAGCAAGACCTCACTGCACATGTTCCGCCTTCTTCTGGAAAAACCGAAACTCATTCTTACTCATGTCGAAAAACAGCGAACGCCAATTCGTCGACCTTCTCTTCCGCGCGAGCAACAAATACGCCAACTGGGACCCGGAGGTGCCTGTGCATGTCGGCGATTATGGGCGCATTACCCATGGGAGGCCATCATGGGCATTCTGGCACAAAGGCAGCGGTATTTTCTTTAAGGATGGGAACATCTATACAGACGGAATAGCGGATGCATATAAAATTCCTCAGCCTGAGGAACACGGTGCAGATGCAATAGGCGGCACTACTTGGATTACCTCCAAAAATGCGAGGCAGGCGGGATCTGACATCGGCATTGCAGGGTGCGTCTTCTGCGACTATATTACGCGGCGAATGTTCTAGATTTTTATGTTTTTCAAAATTTAAGAGAGACACCTGTATTCCTTCAATGCAAAGCGAAGGCCGCTTTCGAATTCAACTCTGGCTGCGGCGCTATCCTCGCAATGGAAAATGATACAATAACAACCATCAGCGCACCATCCAAGCTCAGCCGCCTTCTCTACGAAAAAAGTATCCCAAAGGGCTCCGTCATCGTCTCTGAAGTCCACCGCTGCGCTTCCTACGCTCGCTTCCTCTCCACAGAGAAAAGCAGTTCAGTGACCCTACGCCTTGCCGCCGAACCACCCATCCCCAACGTCGTCTCCGGCGGCGTCAATTTCAAGTGGATGCATAGCGCCCACGCCGGGAATTTCAAAGCCAAGGTGGACCGAAACGGGAAGCCCAATTTTTATCCTCTTTTCAGGCTTGTTTCTCTGGTGGATCAGGGTTTGGCGACTGGTTTTAGAGGGTGTGAACGACAGGAAGCACCACTTCCTGATGCGCAGCCACCGTGGATTACGAAGGAGACACCGGATGAAGAAGAAGGCAGAAACGGAGACTGGACTGATTCTGATTCGAGTACCTCATGAGAATGGCATGTTCCACTTATCTTATTGCTGACCGTTCGAATCGATAGAAGGCTGTCCGCAGAACATAAGAAATGTGGTCGGAAGCGAAGGCGATGAACTCCCAGTAATATACACGATAATAAATTACGCAGAAGGGTATATCTCAAGTCTACATAAGCGCCCAGTATACTTCTCGTCAGTCAAAACAACTGACTGCGCGGCTATCGTCGTCTTCCTGTTATATTTGACAAGTTCCACCGCCATCCTTAGTCGCCGCAGGTTCTTCGTTAGATACTGGGCATTCTTTATTGTGATAGGAACTTCCAGTGAACGCTTGAAGATATGACTAAAGCCCCTATGCCTGCCAAAAACAACGCGACAAATGAAAAAGCGAGTGAACTGAATATAATAAACATCGTTATTACGATTGAGATGATGAATAGGACCACAGTTGGTCCGGAAGCTGGGAGTAGAATTTAATGTCCTCGATCGTCATCTTGGCGCGCAGTGTTATCTGAGCACTTTTTGCAGCGATTATGCCTGTAAACAGAGTTGCAAGAAAGGAGAAAAACATCGCGATGTTATATGGCGTCATATGCTTCGTTCCTACTATGATCGTGATCACTAGTCAGCGCTGCATTGAAGTCAGCATTGGGGATAGGTCTGTCATGAACGTTGTCGACGTTATCTTGACGATGGGCATGCAATATTCGAGGACCAATAACTTTGACATACCTTCCCTAGATTTCGCAGTGGTTTTTTCTTCCTTGACAGGTATCGGTGAATGGGATGCGTCGTGCAGTCGACTATATTCTCCATCTGGGCAGTTAAAAAAATCTCCAGGCGACGCAGATGTGGGTCCATGTTCGGAATGTTTTTGACTGTCAACCTTGGCTTGAGCGTTGATATTCTGCGATCCGAATTTAGACAGTCGGTAACATCAGAAGTATTGTGGTACGTATTATCGGTGGACTGCTCGATGCGGTGGGGATTACTATAAAAAGGTGACAAGTTCATTCGAACGTCAACTGTGGACTGTTTTCATGCGTACCAGTTCGTTGTAGATCAGACTCATGCGATACTATAGATGTCAAGCCAACGTCAAGCTAGTATTGACGCACATCTGCAGTTCCCTAATCTTGACCATATACTGAGCTAGAAAATCATGCAGTTCAAATTGTAAATTCTGGAAGGTGTTTTGCATTTCCGTTGGATTTACTGTATAGTCACCGAATGAGGGCGAAATAAGTAAGGCATCTAGTAGAATCGCACCTAGAGCGTCTGGGTCAGGAGGGGTAGGGGTGAAATTCTCCTTGATCCTATCGAATTCCTTTCCAGATTCGATGTCTTCGACAACGCTGAGAGACATCTTACAGTTGCTAGAGGGATTCTGTAGAAAGAAAGAGATAACGCCGTAAATAGCTGAAAGAAATAGAAGGAGCGTGGAGCGCGCAAGCTCGCCACGCTGCAAAAACGAGGGTTACAGGTCTTTGCAGGCGTGCGCCTTAAACGCGTCATTAATATTCGCATGTAACGAGATGGTATCCCTACTATTGCTACAATCCATGCGGCAAGTGAGGAGTGACTTCTGAAATCCACGACGCACAAGTGAAGGAACAAAGTGATCTAGCAGTGTCAATATAGGGTAGCCATCAGTCCAGGAGCATTCCATGGAACGATAACACTAACAAGTTACCCCGAGCATGAAAATAACAGGCCTGCTATGTTCCGGGGACTATAGTATACACGAATCCGTCTCCACCGGCATCTAATCAGTCTGATTCGTGCCATTGTCAAGAAGAAACTTCCGTGGCTCGAGATTGAATTTCTTCTTCGTTTTGACCTGGCGCCGTTTAAGTCTCGTCTTACACCTTTCGCAAATGTTACCGACCATGGCAGTCACGCTGCGCTGACAGTTTTTCGATGTACATGTCCGCTATTGGTCTGTGAGTAGTAGTTATGATCAAGGATAGGATATTTTCCATACGATAGAGGGCTGCGAAGAGCTTGGCTCCTGAGCTTGACCATCTTCGCTGGGTTGAACAAAAACTTCAGGACCTATGTTCTCGCTAGGCGATGCAGCCATTGCGCCCAATGGGACATCCGTATGTGCAGGCCCTGTATTGGTGCTCATCGCTCCCAGACCTTTGATAGCTTGATTGGACATTGATCCCCCAGCTTTCGCCGCAATTATTGCCTGGTATTTCGCCAGATAATCCGGATCCACCTTTCGACGCTTTGGGCGTTCTGCAACGTTCTTGTATCATAGTCAGCTCAGAATTTGGGTACCTAAGAAGACCACTGACCTCGGGTGTAGTGATGTTGATAGAAGGTTCACCTCCGTAGTGGTAATGATTAAAATTCCCATCCTTCCTGATATCCACTCGTACAGGCGGCGACTTGGATCCAGATGCAGTGGATTTGGAAAAGGTCGTGGGTTTAGTAGTAAATGGAGGGGCTAAAGCTGGTGCAGGTGCAGGTGTAGGTGTAGGAACAGGAGTGGTAGATAGTTGTGGATAATATGGATATGGGAGTGGTCCAGGAGTCCCCGGGAAGCTAGAATACGACGCATATGGCTGTTGGGTTGGCGCCATATTAGGCACGCCCGCTGAATACCGGGGTGGAACATACGGTATGGTTGGGGGATATCCGTATGCTTGCGGCGCGTATGGGTAAGGATAATAACTCGTGGAATTGAGAGGAAGGGAGACTGGGTTTGAAGGAGTCACAGAGGCCTCGGCACCTGCATAAGGATATGGCGGAATCTGATACGGTGAATGATAGTACGGATAATATGGATACGAGGGAGGATACCCATAAGGCGTTGCCGTGAAGGGAGACGGTGGAAGAGCCATTATCTGGTTGCACGGAGCCGACGTAGATCCAGAGGATAACGCTGATGAATTTTCTTCTATCTCCTTCTCCTTCCCCTTTCCCTTACCCGAGGCGGAATCTGAAGTTTGTGCAGCGGGCTTTCTTTCCGGGGCTTTGTACACGAATGGTGCTGAAGTTGGGATAGTTGGCGTCGGGACCGCCTTCGAAGCAACAGGGTCGACCGGTAATTCGGTATGAGATGTGCTTGTTCCTTGAGGCTGCGCTCATTCAGTACTTCAGATTAGAAAATAAAAGCAGCCGAAACTAACCTTTGTGCTATCAGCTTCTAATATCTCAGAAAAAGCATCAACGGAGATGTTTGGATTGCGTGCCAAGATTCGTCCGATAGCAGACGGTGTCGTC
Source organism: Pholiota microspora (assembly GCA_003314615.1). NCBI lineage: Eukaryota > Fungi > Basidiomycota > Agaricomycetes > Agaricales > Strophariaceae > Pholiota > Pholiota microspora. The sequence continues at coordinate 4,814 of QFFD01000360.1, forward strand.
GTAGGCCTGAACCCTTTGAAGGTAAGAGGATCGTCGAGTTTCATCAACTCTTCTGCTGTTCGAGGTGGAATGGGAGGGGGAGTGGGAGGTAGCGCGACACGGAATTTGGAGTACCCTTTGGCCCACAAAGGCGGTGAATCAGGTTTACCAGTCTCTGTGATCTTCCAAATTAGCTGTCGACCTTGTGGTGGGTCTGGTGGGCCTGGTTCAATGGCAGTGGGTTTTTCATCGACAAGAGCTACAAACTGAGCTTCGTCGACGGCGTCAGGGTCGGTCTCAGCATCCCCATCAGCGTCGGTCTCAGAGTCCCCCTCATCCTTATGATCATCCTTGCCACCGCCATCTGCATTTGACGTTTCTTCATATTGTGCTGGAGCGGTACTAGCAGTTGTGGGCTCCCGCGAACCACTTCCACTTCCGCTGGCGATAGGTATATTGCCGCTCCCCTCCAACGCCCTCGCAGAGCTCATTCTCTCTGAAACACTTTTCCAATACTGGCTCTCAGCTGCTTTTTGCTCAGCTTTCGCCAAAAACTTCAGTCTCTGTGCCACCGTCCGGCAATCTTCGCAGCTGCGCCAACGTGCTCCCGGAAATAAGAGGTTGTGGCATTCCAGCGTCCCACATATGTATCGAGAGTGTTTCTGCATTTACAGAGCACCGTGAAGCTTGTAAAGTGAACTTATACAATGAGAGAAACAAGGTTGACATACCTTGACTGCTTCCGCCTCGCTTACGGCGGGGTCATACTCTTTCACAAATAAGGTTGCGGCGCCTGAGTTCGACGTTATACCTTCCTTGGATTTACCTCCTGCTTTCGTCCTTCTTCCTTCCCCTTTCGGCTTTCTGAGTCTGGGTATGACCGGAATCTCCTTGTCTGATACCTCCATATTTTCGTCCGATACATCCGGTTTCTCTCCCTTCTCTCTTGTCCGTTTGAGCTTGCTATGATACCGATTCTGCAGCCGATGTTGCTCGCATCGCTTATAGCGATAATGCCCAGGCAGTATCTTGTGACAATGGGACACAGTGCACATTCGCGCCTCAAGGGGTTCCGTAGTAGAGGGATACGGCGAAATTGCATGAGGGCTGTCGACGGATGAGGGGTAAACTCCAAGTGGGACCATGGGATATGGAATGGTGGGAGGACGACCCCCGGTGTCGCTTGTTGAACCGGAATTAGAGGGCGTGCTTCCTGAGGCTTCGTTGGAACCCCCTGCAGAGGGCCCGCCCCCAGCGGGCGATATCGGCGCCTCTTCGTCAATTATTGAGGATTCCCATGCACAGAGTTCCTCAGCGTTATCAGCAAGAGGCTATTACTGTCAATCACACACGATCCTAGGGTAGCTGTAATAAAATGGCCGACGTACTGCTAACCCATTGGCCTTCCTCCGCTCCTCCTCTGCTGCTCTCAAAGTGCTCATCTCGCGCTCAAAAGCCTTTCGCTCGTACTTCCACTTTGCACGTTTCGTGTTTCCGTAATTTCTGTATCGCTCGCGGCATGGAGGACACATCTTGTAATCGTACGATGCTGTGGGATAATGGTTCAGTATTCTAAGTCTGCAATCGATTCTTGGAACTTTTACCTGGGATGGCGGCTTTGCAACCTTTGACTGAACAATTCCGCTCGGGGGCAGAGGAGTATTGGAACGCGATCTCGGCAACGTCTTGCTCTCCTGACAAAGGTGGGGTGTCAACTTGCTGGGGCAGCTGTTGATCTTGGGATATAGCCTCGGAGACTAATGGTATTCGAGGTGGAGGATAAGTCAAAGCGTTTGCGAGTTCTGAACTTGAGCTCATTATTGGTTGCAGAACATGCTGAACCATGCTTCCGGATGCCTCGCTGTCTCCTACAAACATTTGTTGGTCAATGGAAGAATCCCATGTAAAGGTCGTTGGGAGAGGTGGTATCGAGGATTGCTGCTGATGAGAATCTGACAGAGTTTCCTAAAAACAAATCAGCGCTTCTTCAGAACGTGGTAAATATAACAAGATCGAGAGGTGATATCACAACACGAGGCGTTTGATACAACTTCTGTGTGTATACTGCAACAACTCCTCCTGCAACCTGTCCTGAACCAGCAGACAAAGAAGCTCTCGAAGTCGCTTTGTATTCGTTCGAGTCTCGAAACAAATCGGAATTGACGCGTATATAAACCTCCGACGAATAACTCACCTGAGGGTATGTTTCTCCGGTCGTAAGTACCCACGTAGATTGTTGCGAGTGTGATGAAACCTGGGCATGTCAGCGATACCGAGAACTCAATAATACAGTCTGCTCGCCTTTTCTAACTTTCGTCTAGCCCTCTTCGTAGTTGCGTATACGCGATGGCGACTACGACATGCGTCGCACATTTTGTTATTCGAATCATCTGTAATGGGCTGGTTGCATCCACGGATGGAGCATATCTTAATATCGCCTACGCTGGGCGTCGAAGAGCTTTGAGTACCGTTGAAGGGATAGTAAATTGGGTCGTTGCTCGACGCGTCCATCGAGTCTCAAGTCGAAGTCTTCGACGCGGTTGTCGTGGCGTCGCCGACTTGTGTTTTTGTCGGCGCTTAAAATTTACACTTTTTCAACCATGAGATTTTCTGTCCCTAACTTCAACTTGTGATCTATTCTCTATCATACTGGCTCTGCTAGCTTGCTTGATTGGTTTCATTTCACCCCTATTGTCAGTCATCTGGTGACCAGCACGCCCCTCTCACGTCTTCCTTCTTGTCGACCTGTCGCACTGAAAGTCTGACTCGATGGCGAACTTTTTCGCTTACATACCGTTTGCCTAAATATTTTCGAGTCTCCCTATTGATAATCTTGCATGCCAGCTCATAGCACGCTACGCGGTACCAACTGCTGATAGGGGAAGCCAAAATACCTGGGAAATTTCACTATATTTAGTGGAGAGCAAGAGCTTGACAACATCACTCTCGTATTCTGTAACGCTATGCACCGACTTCACGTCGTTCACCGAAATTATACCGATGTGCATTTTGGAAGTGGTGCCGCCTCGCTACCTTTCAAAGGACATCACATGTAGAATATTTCGCCCACGACGTAGACATAAAACTGGGAGCGAGAAGATCGAGCCGTCACCAATAGCTAACATCCTGTTCAAACTTGCCCAATATGCTATTGACGTCTCTGGCTACTCTAGTATCCTTCACGACTACAGCCTTTGCCAAGATTATCTATGCAGGAGTGAACGAGGTCAACCCGACTCACTGTTACCTTTGACATCTGACTCAACGATTTCCGCTTACTAGTCTGGAGGTGAATTTGGTGTCTTTGCCCCAGGCCAAGTAGGGTTCGGTCTGCCAGGGCGATTTGGCCAGGATTTTGCTTTCATAAACAAGGTACTGAGAAATATCTGACCTTCTGATTTCGTATACTACCCTCCTGGCCATCCGACAGAGTACTATTGACATCTTCGTCGACCAAGAAAAGATCAACTTCTTCCGGGTAACGTTTCTCATGGAACGCATGGCCCCACTCAAGTTTGGTCTTGGGTCCAGATTTAATGAGACAGTACGTTCTAAACATTGCGCTCGCTTATGTTTACTCAGACAGCGTTCCACAGTATTTTAGTGAATACGCAGACGCAATCAACTACATCACCCTGAAAAAGGGCGCATACGCCCTGATCGACCCTCATAACTACATGCGCTACAAGTGAGCGACGTCTGCCTAATTCCCAGTCGATGCCCCATTCAGTTTTTTTCCGCAGCGACCCATCGTCACAACCATTTTCCGGAAGTGTGAGCAGATAATACCCGAACTTACTTTCGAAGGTTAAAAGGTGCTTTTAGGTCATCGGAAACAGCAGCGACCCCACAGCAGCTACAACTGAGCAATTCGGTGAATTCTGGCACGAACTCGCGCGTCGCTTCACCCTCAACCCCAAAGTTGTATTCGGAATCAACAATGAGCCTCATGATATGGTACGCGCTTCCCATTATATATCATCTATGTACAGAGATGAAAAGCAAATTAATGATTCCCTAGCCAACCGACCTCATCCTGAAAAACAACCAAGAAGCCATCAATGGTATCCGCCGTGCAGGGGCACCGCAGCTGATTTTAGCTCCTGGGAACGGATTCACTGGCGGACACTCGTTCACGCAAAATACCGGTGCAGCGGGGGACGCACCATCGAGCGACTTTTTGAATCTACTCAAGGATCCTCTCAGGAACACCGCTATTGATATTCATGAGGTTCGTTGAGCGTTTTTCTCCCTACAAAGGTGCCATATCTTGACAGTGGGTGGTCCATGCTTTATAGTATCTGGGTGAGTCGGAGGGAGGCTGTGTATGGTGCCTTTGGCTTACTTCTTCCATAATCAGATATTGATTTCTCTGGATCACACGACGAATGCACCCAACCTGGTAAGTAACGTTACATTGTATGTATCCAACATTTGTTGCAGGGCGCTTAACCCTCTATCTGTAGCTCCGTCTAACCTTGCAGCGTTGACCACTTGGCTGCAACAAAACAAACTCAAGTAACGTTTTACGAACTTTTTAATAAATTTATACTTTCTGACCACCTGTTCAGAGCCGTCATCAGCGAGTTTGGAGGGGGTAATAACCAAAACTGCTTCCAGGTACGTTCAACTAACCCAGGTACCCGAACTTTCAAAACTCAAGACCTATATTCTATTCTTGATGCGTGCAGTTCATTGACGACATGCTCAACTACCTCTCCTCCAATGATGTCTACATTGGATGGTCGATTTGGGCTGCGGGTCCAAGTAAGCGCTACAAATAATTCCTCCCCGTTATACTGAACTAGGATAATCTAGTATGGGGCACGAACTCGCCGTGCTGTGGGGCTGATACGGGGAGCTTGGAACCTGGAGTGCTCAACGATTTGGGCCAACCTAAGTACGTTTCAATTGATATATACCCAGTCGGGAGGGGTTCATCTGATCTTCCCATCGCTCGGACATTAGTGCTTTCCAAACCGTTTGGGCCCAAGCTGTGCGGCCAAATATACCAAAGAGTAAGACGTTGCTTGATATATGTATACGTCAAACTTCTAATAGTTCACTTGCCGTAGATCTCAAGCGTAATGGAATCTCGAGCTTACAATGAATGACTGGCATGTCAAGATGGTTCCATAATCCTCCCGCATGTATTCTTTTCTGGTATTCTACATGAAAACAGTTTCCCCAGTGTAAATGCACTACTGTTTAGTCATTACAAAAATCAAAAAGTGGAAATTTCCAGCATAATGGTCCTATTGGACGAATTTCAAGCTTCAACCTTCGTCTGAGATTCTGTCTAAATATGTATACATAGTCCCCGTAGAAGTACAAATTGCGAGTGCGTCATAAGGTCATAATAATATCGATAAATTTCAAAGCAAATAGATCTCAGCTTCAAGCTGTGCTCATTCGAAAAGAGGTTATAGCCCGACTTGATCAGTTCCGAAGAAAATCGATCCACGACCCTCTGATTTGTAGGGAGTTCTCCAAGGGATCCAGGCAAACATGTCCTATAGACGATTCAATTGAGGACAAGATACAATTCTATATTGTTGCTCACCTTCTGGGTCCCAAATACCAATAGAGCAAGGACAGGAACTTCAGGTCGTTGAGGTAAGTTGTTTCCAGCCCAGATGTAAGCAAAGAAAAAATCTCACAGGTCGAAAGAGTGATATCGAAAGGTAATTCATCTTTGTCAGTCAGAACAAAGATGATGGAAATCCTGGGATAAAGAAGATCAACAGACTGCACACATAGACATAAATTATGTGCATGAGTACATACACCATGCTAGCAAATCCGAGCAACGTAAACGCGATGCCTCGTATCGTAGTCGCAGTTGATTGGGGATTCGATTTGAGAATACGTATGCTTCGGTATAATTTCAAGATGAGCAACGCTGTAAACATTTGAGAGTGGGTGTGGGTGAGCGCTGGCAATTGATCAGTGTTTTTATTTCCTACCTTGGACTATAAGAATGATCAAAGATATTCCGGCAACCATTGAGAACGACACTCGTAGCCTGGGTTTATCGCCTCGTAAACTACAAAAATTGATGCTGCTAAAGGTAGAAGCATGCGTACCAGGCCTCATTTCCCGAGTGACAATATGTCCCGGCGGGGGATTTTTGTAACATGTCAGGCTTCATGGTATGGAACTGTATGAAGTATTAGTATGGTCCAGATGCAAGATAAAACGTCAAACTCGCAATGGAAACCCCCACGAATAGAAAGATAAATACGGTGTATGGAAGCATGATAAGCTTTGGGCAAATATCAGCTAATATCTCGACGATTTACGGGAAGGAACATACCAGGATGGTGATTAGCACGCTTATCTTCCTTGGCCCTTCTGACGAAGCAACCGGAAAGTTCAGAAGGATCTGGCGGTAAAGAATTAGATTCTGCGCCAAAGAAGGGTCTTCTAAAGTTACCTGAACTAACAGCGCCAGAGTGGCAGAAGTCGTACTACGAAAGGTGAGTGATACAGGAGAAGACAGAGGGAGGAGGCTCACGTCGACGGTATTGCATAAATGAGAGAGGCTTGCACATAACAGACATAATATATCGGAGTCTCGGTGAACTGCTCCGAAGAGATAAACAGCAGCGAATATGAAAATGTTGAGAGCACCCAGGTTACACAGAAGCTATACCATGTAGGCAAGCGCTGCACTCTAGATGACAGAGTAGCGATGATTAACATAAGCATCATGCCAAATCCGCCGACGAGGTTGAGCACGATGAAGGCATATACGCCGCCTTTGTCGATACTCCCTGGAACTTCGCCTGTAGAGTCCGAGTCTTGTTTAATGATAACTAATCTGAGGAACAAGAACAGCAACGAACCATTCACATCCTGCAAGCGATATACCATGTTCGCTTTGTTCTCTAGATTGCCGCCCTGTTGTGCTATGCGAAGGGATGCTTATGCGAGGATCATCGGCATGCGCGAATAGGCTCAGCGGAGGAGAGTGGGTCCCTGACTGACTTGAAGAGTAAATGGGAAAGAAGAAGCGGAGAGGAGTAGCGACGTCGCCTTGGGATCAGATTTTTGAATGCCCTAGCAGATGCACTTTGCATCATTGATGTTTCACACCAATTCATCGATA
>QFFD01000361.1:0-18085 GCA_003314615.1 Pholiota microspora
GGCAGTTCAAATAATGTTCGTATCTTACTATATATATTCCGAAAGCTTGGCTCATTCCCTTCACAGCCAGAGAAACAGGGCTACACACATCGCGAACAATTGGTGAAATTCCGTGACGCTCTGAGCCTCCCAATGGATAACGCCGGACCATTCGTACCGCAACATATGTACAAGCCCCACACAACTAGCGATCGCAAGCGCTACGTTGAGGAGGTCTTGCTAGAGGCCCCGCTATACTTCATCTCTGAGAACTCCCAACAATATGGAATCCTTCTCAAAGATGCACTACATTTCCGCACCAAGAAACTCCGTGACCGCGACCAAGTCGTGTTTGAAGGACGCGGACCGAGCGTCTCCATTCGTCTCGAGGTTAGAATTACCTTTCCTACTAATATTTCCAACGCTAATTTGGGTTTTTCTTATTCAGTGGCCAGGATATAGGCAATGGAGTCGTCAAATTCCTACCAAAGACTTCCGCAGCCCTCCCCAGCCCATAACACTCGCCAAGCTTGCCAAAAACGTTGCTAAGTGTGTCCAGCGCTTCATGTTGGATCGCAAGAGCCATCCGATGGAGGAAGACGCGGATCCGCGCTGGAAAATTGGCGATGGTCCGAATGACATCAAGCTCGATGACTTGATTCTCGTCAGCATTCACCACGTCTCCCTTGGTAGCTGGCAGCCTCAGCTAAGGCTTGTCCGCCCTCTGCGCCCTATGCGTCAGGCGATCACGATGCCGCCCACTCCGATGACAGCGACAAATACTACATCCCCTATGCGCTTCCCGCAAATGTGATGCCAGCGTTTCGGCTTGGATTTACTGCCTTTCTTGGTCTTTGTCTGATCTCTTCTTCTCACCTATATTTCGTCCTCACATGCTCTATCCTTCCATGTGACCGACCTGGCTCACCGAGCTTGCTATCTATCACAAGGCATTAAATGCCTTGCCTTCTGTTGTTTACATCAAATCGAAATACTACTGTAGCCTTAGACGACAAACGACTGCATATATTATTACCCTCTAGTAGGATACCCCCTGTAATTCAGGTTACTAACGTATCTCGCATTTTGTGGGAGCGCCACATTACCTCTCTCAAATATCTTTTTCTTGACTTATTATCTTAATCTTTCCTGCTCTTGCTCGAGTATAGAATCACTTGCTGTCAACGAAGCATAAAAAGTGTAGCTTATTGCGCTTCTTGGGCCGACGACGTCATTGAGTGTTTGATTCACACGGCGATGACTTGGATTTCTCCTAACTGCAAACTTAGCAAACACCCGCATCGCCACCTTTCAACGAAGGTGTCCCAAGCAAGTCCCAAGGTTGTCTAGTCCGTGTCAAAACTCATCCTCTGACGTTGCTCTGACGCTCTGAAACTGATGACATCTCTTTGTTCATGGATATGCGAATCCTCTTACCAGTTCTGGTCGTGCCACCCAGCTACATATCTCTCGGACTCCTCGTATACTCAATCCAAAACTCAAAAGACACGTTCATCGCACCGAATTGTACTCTGTTCTTGCTGTTTCTTCCGCTCATGGTCATTCTATGCACTGTAGAAACGCATAGAAGGCACATAGTCTCTTTGGGGAGATACAAATGACATACATAGTAGACCTCTGACGTATGGGTGTATGTTCTCCTTTCTTTTCCTTTTTCGAATGCCACTGGAACATGATCGTGATCACTAAAACGTGAACTTCATGATTCACTTCAGTGCTATAAAAGCCCTTGTCATGGGCGCTAAATATCTTTCATAAACTCTCTATCATCTCATCCAGACGCTCTGCACTGAAACACAATCATCAAACCTTGTACGTCGTTTCACGCCTAACAGTTATCACCATGGTTCAGCCCGAGGTATGTTCTAACGTCTCAAGTCCTTGCGATCATATTCTAAATTTACTTTTGACAGTCATTCTACTATCCTCGCAGTTACTTCCACAACCTCGCATTGTTCTGCTCAAACCACATGACGAGGATATTTTCACCCGCTCTGATGATCTTCATGTACGACGATTATAATGGTTGGCAGGAGCATCTGCAGTCCGTCATCGAGCAAATCTTGCTTAAGGCTCGCTTGGACGACAACATCATCATCGGCGCGGTAGCTCTCCTTGAGACTTTTCAACAAACCTGCCTTCTCCGTCCAGAATATCCCAACGACATCTACATCCAATACTTCCTTGGCGCCTACATGCTTGCTCACCGTCTCTTCTCCAAACAATCCATGCGTAAAGGATTTTGGAGAGACGTCGTAGGCGGTGCGTACACCGAAACTCGGCTAGCGAACATCGAAGCCAACTTCATGTCTATGCTCGGAGGCCCCGTCCACATCAAGGAGGCTGAGTTCGACGATATGAGGTGGCGGATGTATGGCAGCATTCGCATACACAATATGATGCGCGCAGGCGAGATCTATGATCAGGATATTGCGTTCAACGGAGGAACTTCGCCTCCTTGTCGCGCCGAAATGGTGCGTAGTGGGCTGTCTGAGGACTATATTCGTCCAGATTATTATTGTGGTACATACAAAGTCGTCCTTAAGGAACGCAATTAATTCAATCTATTTCATCACGTCTCTTAAATGAAATATCTTGAAATCCATCATAACTTCAGTGCTGTTCAACTCTGATTTTGCTCTGGTTACTTCAAGCAGAAACTGAGCACGAGTAGAATAACTTAGAGAACTTCTTATATAGACGGATCACTAAGCCGAGAAAAGCTTACGGATCGGAATAGTAAGCGCGCGCCCTTTGCCGTTTCTCGTCTACATCCTCTATCACCATTCGCACTTACACATTCGATGGCAAACGAACCCATCCCAACACCACCACAAAACAAGAGCCCACAGGGCGCTCTGCCGCCGGGGATGGTCATAGGCCCCGACGGCAAGCCATGCAAAATCTGCACCGCGTTCCGCAATTGGTCTCCACCGAAGACCAGCACGCAATATGACCCCAATCGGCGTGCTAAGACATGGCCTGCTCCAGGATCAAGTGCGCCCAACCCACCACACACTCAGGCTGGGACTTTTGCGGGGTTCTCTGCCTTTGCTGGTGCGACTGCCGCTTCTTCACCGAGCACTAGCGCCTCCACCACCACCAAAACCCCCGTCACACACGAAGCACCCTCATACCGCGCCAACGAGCCGCCACCAGGGTGTCCTCCGGACGTCGAGCAGCTCGGGCGCGCGACGTGGACGTTCCTGCACACTACGGCCGCGTACTACCCGGAGAAACCCTCGCCTACGCAGCGCGCTAATATGCTGATGCTCATTGGCTCGCTGCCTGTGCTCTACCCCTGTGGGTGGTGCGCGAAGGACTTTGGAGAAAACATAGAGAAGACCAAGCCTGATGTCAGTAGTCGCTCCGCCCTGAGCCGGTGGTTGTGTGATCGACATAACGAGGTCAACGAAAAGCTTGGGAAGGACAGGTTTGATTGTGCCAAAGTGGACGAGAGGTGGAAGGACGGGCCACCTGACGGTAGTTGTGATTGATTTGATTAACTTATCGACCCCTATTCCGATCTTTTTGACGAACGAGTGGAGGTTGTAAGAGGAAGTCAACGAAATCTTTTGGAGCACTCAGCAAATCCGTGCCATCGACAGAAAGCGAACACAAATGAGATAGTAATCCTCGACAATTGTATTTCCTCCGCGAAAGCTGTGAAACTTACAACAGTACAAAAAATATGATATAAATTAAGCAGATCAACTTCATCCCATTCTTCCGTCTCTGCCCATTACAAACGCCATAGGGCGTAAAGAGAACTTGGTGCAAGAAAGCACGAAAACAATGATTAGTCATAATGGAATCTAGGATGTGTGCATAAATGTACAATGTTGGATGTCCGTGTGCGTGGTGTCAGCGGTATGTCGAATAGAAATCCAGTCTCTCTAAAGACGGGTCCATGAGTAGATATTTCGCGAGTTCCGTGTTTGAAAGTTTATGCCCATTTCCCTAAGAGGGCCATGACTGCACATCCTAGGCACATAGAGCCGACAGCGTAAATGAGCTTTCCGTTTGAGGCGTTCATCATCTCCTTGTTGAAGAGGAATTCATGCGCGAATAGCTAGAGAGGTATGATTTAAGCGTCATGTAGGTGAGCCGACGATAAGAGTATTACCTCGACCAATCCAGTGTAGATGAGGATACCAGCGCTCAGGGAATCGAATACACCGCTGACGATAGACGCAGTGGTGCTGTCTGGGTTGTAGGTTGTTCGCACACCTAGACCAGCGGCGATTCCAATTGGTGTCGTAAGGCCGTACAAGATGGCTCCTCCAACAGCTACCCAGCTATACCGTCTTGGCAATTCCAAATAAGCTAAACGGGATCCGATTCCGAGGCCTTCAAACGTTTCTTTGGGCCAAATTTATCAGAATGACGTTACGGCATATTTTTAGGAACAGAATTTGGCTCACGATGGAAAACAATGACGACAAACAGAACTTTGAAGTTCTCGGCCACAGCAAGCGTGAGGCCAATCAGAATACTATAGAAGAAAATTTCAGTCGATGAAGCGGAGGAAGGGAATGTCTGGATGACTGACCTATGTAAAACGACACCGAACTCTAAAATTGCAATACCGATCATTTGCGTCGTCATGTTATCCTCGAACCCATGGTTATGTTCGTGTTGGGGTATACTGTTTGTCGCACTTTCTACATCTGCTTCGCTCTTAGATTCGATTTTGTTTGGAGGGTTGATAATGCCCTCGGGGCCGTGTGCGGCATGAGATCCAAGACTATGGCCGTGTGCGTCTATGTTTTGCGCCCAATAAGTCGTAAAATACGAAATGTCCATCTATATGATTACTCACCATGAGTTTTCCCTACTTTCGATAGCTTGGATGTACCCCATCTGAAGGCGATGAGCTCGATGATGAAGATCGAAAAAATGCTCAGAAGGCAGAGAGCGAGGGCGTATGGCTAGAAAGGCGTCAGAAAGAGCAACGTAGGAATTACATTAAAAACATACATATTCATGCCAGCCGTCCGCCAAACATTCACTCGAGAGGGCGTCGAGACCGGGGGATAGAAGATGGATGAAAGCAGTAGCGATCTATCTCAAACAGGTGAAACAGTCTCTCTCGATAGGGTGCGCGGGCGACTCACGATAACACCTGAGCCGAAGTACTTTGCAAAACTGGACGATGCACGCCATCAATGAAGATCCCGGAAATAAAGGGTGATTTGCGTACTCAAAGACACTTTTCGGGACATGCAGCCAGGACGAGCGTTTTGCCAGGACAGGAAATAGGGCTCCGGAAGTTGAGCCGACGAGGATAATGAAAATGGCAGCGACGCGGAGGTTGAAATCGGTGTCCGCGCCACCTCCCGAGCCACAGTTGAGGTCAGAATCCATCTTTTGACGGGAAAGGAAGGAGGTGGGGAGAAGAAGAAAGAAGAGATGTGTTATATGATGACGAGCGGAACGACCGCAAGGGTTCTCTGCTCTCTGTCCGGTCACGTGGAAGTGTGTCTGAGGACCCTCGCAGTCAAGATAATCTCGGGCGCTCGGCACGTATTTATAAAATCTCCTCTACCACTGGCTGCCTGCGGCCCTCGCCCACGCGGATACCGTTCCAGCTCCCCATCTCCGCTGCCCCGCTGTATACCTCAGCGCGCTCCCGCATCTCGTCCGCAACAGCGTCCAATAGAGTGCCTGGCGTCGATAGGATGTGCGCCGCATAGAATAGCAATTTGTGTGTGATGTGATTGCCCTTCCGCCGCTCTGAATTGTCATGGGAAGTGTTCTGCTCGATCGTGGCCGAGAAAAGACCATTCAGGTCAGATAGCACCAGAATCGCCATGCAGTTGGGGTGGGTCGACGCTACTGTCTCTGTGTCTGATGCCGGCATGGTGGCAGGCGCAGATGCTATTTGGGTTATGCGCAGAGGTTTCATCAGACGCGCTGAATCCCGCAGAAGGAGCGCGAACAGATCTCCTGTCATTACGCCCTTGGGAACACAAGCCAGTCAGTTATCCGATGGCCGAGAAAGAGTACCCTCCAGAGCTTACAATTTCAAACGTTGACCACATGTTGACAATCACCGATGATATGTTGGTATACACTTTGGTTGACGTTCGATCTGTTAGGAAGGGTACCATTTGGGTGAGCAGGCGACGGGCCTCATGATAATCCACATTTTCTGGTTTAAGGTTCGAGAGTGGTGATGTTCCAAGGTAGCGTGTAATATATGCGTATGCAATACTATCGAGGTCGGTCAAATTCAAGCCTTGTTTCAACGACAACGGCGGCACGCACCATATCGCACACATATTGTACACCAGCGGATGGCCGACTGGAAAAGCTTTCACCATCGACACTGGTATCCTCATAAGCTTTGGTCGATCCCCAAAGCGGCGGCCTGTACGGGGATTGGTATTGTGGCCACTAGCTTCTTCATCTTCAATTTCTTCATCTCCAGCTAAAACTGTTCTTGATGCCTCCCACCATGGTTCCTCAAGCGCTTTATCCAACTGCTCGCTTGATAATAACTGCTGCGCCAATTCGCTTGTCGGATCATCGAAGGCTTTCGTGAATTTCGATCGCTCGGCTGGAGTGAGCATTGCCCATAGTGCTTCTGGTGATATAGATTCTACAAACTTTCTGTCAACGATGCTCAGGCTGTAGAAGAAGGCAGGCGTACCGATGTTAACACTCTCGAACCTTTGCGCCAGATCTGACGACTCCTCATCTTCCTCCTCGTCTTCATCTTCATCTACCAAAGGTTTCTCGCTAGAAATTCCCTCTTCGAATTTCTTTAACAGTTCCATCATTTGCTGACGTTCCTGAGCAGTTTTCGAAGGCCCAGAATGAATTTCCGACTCTATCTCTTTCTTGTAAAAGCCCTCTGAGCATTGATTGTGATCCTTTCATTGGAATGACGACACGATCTCATCAACATACATTGGCAACACTGAGAAAGAGCCACTCACCTGGGATCGGAAACAGGTGAGAGAACAGTAGGGGACATTGCATTTTGGACATGTATATTTTGCGAACTGTCGTCGACACCTGTTGGAGACTTGTATGTGAGTCACGAAGTAGTAAGAGGGCACAAAAAGACGTTGAAACGCACAGGCGACACGTCACTTTATCTGCTGATACCTCGTCTGTCTGTGTTGATATCTGTATTGGTGAGTCCGAAGACATATAAGGCGTATATCAGACCAGAGTATATGTCAGAGATGGTTTGGAAAGAGGTGCTGTGGGACTCAGAGATGATTGGACATGAACAAGACGTGCCCAACGGCGGCGGTCAAACCAAATATACTTGCCGTCGCCGGACCGCCTATGGATTACGTCACTACCGCAAGTAGAGCTCGAACGTTTCCGTTTCTTTTCATTGCACTCATCCCTCCAACCTCGGACCTAAAAGCTAAAGGAAACGAGACTATGGTCACTCCTAGCTCAAAATGTTGCGGACTCTTGCCTTTCGATGTCACCCGGATAGCTTCCCGTTCCAATTGTCCAAGGACCCCCAAGGCTCCTCGGTGCACAGACAGCAAAGCTCTGCACAAAACCTCTGGCAGTGCCGTTGATATATATATCCGTGGTTTTGGCGTTCACACCAAATCAGTCCATGTCAATGTATTGGGAAGATATCAGGCCTTAGGTGACGTCTAGCCCTCACCTGACCGCACCGCCTTGCCTATCAACAGGCAAGCTTCAGTAACTTTTCAAGCGCCTTTAGATTGGAGGCTAGTATCCCTGTATCTGGCCACGAAAATAGTACAGGTGGTTTGTGACAAGGCTCTGGTGTTACAGGAAAACCGCGTTGTAACTGCAAAATAATGGCGCGTTCAGGCCCCAGGTGAGTGAGCGCCGGCCGCTGGGGACTTATTGTCTCGTATTCGGCCGCAGGTGTTGTAAACACCCTGGGTGCACCCTAGACGCCCTCCCGATCGTGATTGACATCCGCCCACAGCAAACGGTCCGCAAGACGGATTACCGTGACTCTTCCTAACTCACTATGTTCTAATCTGTCTTCATCAGCCGCAACTACTATTCTAGGCTCTTTTACTACACGTGCATTCTGAATGGAAGGCTGTAAAGCCTCACATATTAAATCAACACGCTTCAGAGCCTTCTGCCATCTATACCTACTCAGGAGGAATTCCCTCCGCAACACATACGGCGACAGACATGAGGACTTCGACACCCTACCCGAGCAGCTCGCAGCTCGACATGGAGCTCGACTTCCCTCCGCTAGATATCGATGTCAGGACTATCGTCTTCTCAGCTTCGGAGGATGAGGCCGACCAGACGCGCCCTACGCGAAGTAGAACTCGGGAGGCCACATCGGAAGATAGGTTCAATACCCTACGAACTGGCCCTGAGCTCGTAATGGACAAGTCCCTTGTCGGTCTCTGTGGCGTCTGCGGCGACGAGCTTCGTCAAAATGAAGCAGTTCTGATTCCAAACTGCGGCCATGTATTCTGCGCGGGGTGTCTGCGTTCCTATGTACTGGTCAAGATCCAAGAGAGACAATATCCAATTTCCTGCCCTGGGTGTGTCGCGATTCGGTATACAGAGAATCGTGAGTATCATGTTGACTTACTTTGTGCCCTACTGAATTCTTTGCCGCAGACCTAGAAGAAGACATTTTATTCAATCTGCAAATTGGACCGAAAGAAACAAACATTCTTGTCGAGTTACAAATATCACTGCATACGAGAACTGTTGAATGTTCGAAGTGAGACTGTTCTCAATTATCTGGAACATGATCTCTTAAATCATCATACAGGTGCAACCAAAAAATAAAAATTGGCCGTCAGGACTATTTCGATAACCCTGTATTGACCTGTACGACCTTTTTCTGTGAAAATCGATGGTGTCGGGATTGTGGAAAGGAAGTTCTACTCGCAGAAGTGCATCACTGCAAGAACAAGAAACTAGATCGACTTATGCGTAGGAAGGGGTGGAGGTATTGTCCTGGTGAGCTTGAACCATTTTTATGGCACTCAACGGCGCCTTTTACCTTGCCACTTCTAGGCTGTCGCACACCAATTCAGAAGGAAACAGGCTGCAATCATATGACGGTAATTATCTGTCATGCTGTGTAATATATGAACGCGTCTGAATTCTTTTCATAGTGCGGTGCTCCAGGCTGTCGTGTGTATGTGCTTATTCTCTTTCATTTCGGTTTCGAGCATATGACTGACTGGATAATATCTAGACATTTTTGTTATAAATGCGGAGATATGATTTTCGACATGTCGCGAAGTCGGTCGGATGGTTTGAGCGCGGCTATTAGCGCTCATTATTCGCGTTGTAGACAGTACCCGATACTTTCAGGCTATACGCTAGCGCGGGCAATTCCAAGTCGATGCAACATTCAATAGTCCTAGTAAGCGTACGGTTTTGTATTTTGTATCTTTTGTGTAAAATTTGTACAGTCTGTAAATTATTATGTCGTTCCCGAGCTGAATATCTTCACGATTTAACGACATATCTACTATATTTCTGAACTCATGTACAACTTATACAGGAGTACAGATTGTTCAACGTTGAACGTTTGGATTTTCGGCCCGGTTTCATCTGTTGACCTTGACTTGAACCATCTTGGTGTTTTCAACATCGCATACCTGGGTCACTGGCGCTTCTCATGTTCATTTCCATCGAGCTTCCGACCTGAAAGGCAGCGAAGACCGCTTCCTATACACGCTGCTCATCTCATGCTCCATGGTTCCTTCTGGGCGACAAAGTGATCACATCGATGACCGCGATACAGCCTTCATTCTGCTGAAAACAGGCTAATTTTGCTCACGTTCAGAATAACTCGTAATTATATCTACGGCCTGCTAACGTATTATGCGTGTTTTCTTCAATCGGTGGATGGACAGAGGCATCTGCATATATTGCTTACACCGCCATAAGTGATTGGAACGGAGCATGCCCCTTATCGGTATAATCATCTCAATTATTCTGGCTCGCTATGTACATTTTAGGTTTCGTTGGGCAGGATTACTGATGCGACGTGACAGTACATCAGTGTAGCCGTGGTGAAGATCTGTATATAACTCTTTCATTCACCTGTCATCACTGCAGCCTGTCGTGGGCGCTACCTCGACTTCTCCGTCCGTTGGGACTCCAAAAACCTCTTTCTGCCTCAATGCCCCTCCCAATCTCTGCGTCTGGCGTCTCCCAACGGCTCTTTATGGAGCGGCGAGACCCCATATCTCTGGATCCTGACAGGCTCATGGAACCTCAGATAATTTCGTACGAAGCGCCCGTCTGCCCTGCCCACAACACGAGGACTTTCACCGGCAGCAGTTCTTCCCCATGTGGTTTCACGGCGCTGAATTTCATTCTGCTAGCAGAAAAATTGGCCGCAGAGGGCATTGAGGAGACCACAGAAGAGGACGAGCTCTTTCGGCGCGTGGTATCCCAAGTCATGATTGATGTAAGTTTCTGCTATGATACACAGGATTCCTTCTACTTCAAGACATGACATTGTTGTGCTCATTGCTCCGATCTCTTGATAGGAAGTTACGAGGACAAGGAAGGAATTGACTGCCGATACACACCTTAGCATCGCCGAGGTTCTCAGAATACCAATATTCCAAGAGACGTTATCTTATTCGTCAATTACTTTCAATGAAATTAGTTCCTTTGAATCTACCCTCTCGTGAGTACTACGCCTTGTTAAATATGGTCCGTGCATCACATTTCGTTGATTTCATTTCGGATGCGTTAGAACCTGTTTAGCAGACGAGACGAAAATGTTTGAATCTATCATTCTCAGCCAATCTGGAGAAACACTGGTCTGTTTCCGAATATCTGTGAAGCGCTTCAACGTCTATGCTCTATTCGATCCTCATTCTCGTTCTGGCCATACCGACGGTCCTGCATGCATTTTAAGCACAAGCCTCAATGATATTGCAATAACTTCTCGCGACATATTCTCGGACGCTAGGGCTAAGATTGATTCGGTTGATTATGACCCATACCGTCACCTCGAATTTTATTTCATCGAACCCAAGCATGGCGGCCATCGGATAGACACAAAGGAACCATCGTCAAAGAGCGCAGAATACCTGTCCAGTTATCTGATGCCATCGCTCATATCTGAACACCCTGTGCCTCGAACCCACCGCAAGAGTCATTTCAGGTCAGATGCAGACATTGCTCTGCCTGAGGTCAGAATACAGCTGCACAATGCGCCTTCGCCCAGTGGTCCCTCCACTACCAAGACTGGATCAATTGCACCGCAGAGTGTACGCCGACAAAGCGAATTCGGGTGGCAAATGGCGTTGCAAAAACTCGAGCCAGTGTACCCGAACGATTTCCAGTCTAAAGCAGACTACGATTTTCTCCATGTTCCACCATTGCCCGACTTGCATAACAAAGAGAATCTACCCCCTCCGTTGCCAGCCAAAATATATTCATGCCCTCTTAATACACTTGAGCTCAATCGCAAAGACATCGATGCAAATAACGAGGCCGAATTTTCTAATTCTCAAGGTTCCGCTGTTGAAAAGCAATCGGGATCAAGTCTTCCTGCAACGAAAGAAGCCAAGAAGAAATACCCGGGACTACACAGTGAAAGTAATACGTGGTCAGAATCCTCGGCGTCAACCTCCCAATTTGATGGTTCTCTGGATGCAGCCCTAGCATCTCAACTGCAAAAGGAAGAAGAGATATCTATGTTCAGCTCACGACGTCGCGAATACAGAGATTATATGTGGCTCGTCGCCCTGCAGAATACGCCATCGCCCTCTACTTCTGATCTGGACTTGCAGCTAGCTCTTCAACTACAGCAAGAATCCAGTAGTGCCGGTAGTACTGAGGGGACGAATACCCCAACTCGCTCCTCAGATTTTCCAACGCTTCAGCTTCCTCCTCCTACGGAAAATTTCGAATGCGGTGTTTGTGCCGAAGTATATGACGTCACGACTAGGATAACGTTGTCGGACTGTGGCCATATGTTTTGCAAGAATTGTTTGACAGCGTACGCCATGTCGAAGATTGACGATAGCCGTTACCCTATCTTCTGTCCAGAATGTGTTGTCGAAAGACCGCGAGCTATCAAGACCCGTAAGCTCTCCTCCGTGTACAGAATTTTTGTTGAAATTCATGACCTCAATAGAACTCAGCGAAAATGTAATCCAACAATTAGATCTCCCTCAAGAATCATTAACGCGTCTTCAAGAACTTCAGTTGGTATTACATTGTATCACCTTGCAGTGCCCAAGGTATGCTGTGCCCTCTTGTTGCAAGTTCACCAACAATGTAACGTTATTACCAGGTGCAGGGAAGTCATGAATGTCGATCGAGCACAGTTCACGGAACAAAACGTTTTAGTTTGCCCTCTACCACGATGCGGACACAAATGGTGTAAAAGCTGTCTCAAGACTCTGCCAACCTCTCAGCATCAGCACAAATGCAAGAACGGCAATATTGATCGACTGATGAAGAGAAAGGGGTGGAAGTACTGCCCAGGGTGCAGGACACCTGTGCAGAAGGAGACGGGGTGTAATCATATGACCGTAAGCTATTTCTCTCAACTAATCTAAGCCAACGAAGTTCATGCTTAATGACATAGTGCGGTACTCCTGGTTGCAACGTGTGAGTCAGCTCTTTGGTCTAATTCTCTAGAAACATTGTTGATGCTCATGATTCAGTCACTTCTGTTATAAATGTGGGGTGCTCATGGTTGACACCACACATGGTGGAGATGTGGGTACTGCTGTCACTGAGCACTACATGGATTGCCAGCTATTTGAAAAGAAGTGGAAGTGTACCATTCAGTAGGATATCCACCATCTGAGCCTTGCTATGGCTCCATTCCGGCTACTTTTCTGTCTTTTTTATTCTACCATATGTACTATGCCAGTTTGCTCCATACTTTCCTGAATTTTTCTTATTAGCATCTGTAGCACTTCCAATCTGTAGACCATGTTGTATTTTTAGCTCTCAAGTAATGACACTCTTATGTAAGCTACTTTTTTGGGCCGCCAAACGGTTTCGCGGAAACTTGAAGCTCTCATATTTCAAAATGGCTGAACCTCATCTCGTCGAAAATAAGGCTACATTCGCCTCACTATCCCACATTATCGACCCTCGTATACTCCGGGCACTTGCAGACGCAGGTTTCGCTCGTCCAACACTCGTCCAGGCCAAGGCCATTCCACTCGCCCTAGAAAGTCGTGATATCCTTGCACGCGCACGTACAGGAAGCGGGAAAACAGCTGCGTACTGTATCCCGGTAGTGCAGAAAATTCTCAGTGCCAAAAGTGTGGGTTAGTCTCATTGCGTATGTTATCTCGTACGAGCCTGATATCTTTTCCAGACATTAGCTCCAGACGATGAAAATAGACAAATCACTCGCGCCCTGATTCTTGTGCCAACGCGAGAGCTTTCTGAACAAGTTTCGGTTTACTTGAAGAGTCTTTTGGCTTATTGCGACAAAGAGGTGTCTATTTCCAATGTCGCTGCGGGTACGACTTCGCATTTGCAACGGTGCGTGAAACGAAGCTATCTCGTACCTGCTACTGAAGCCTTGATAGGACTTTGCTCTCAGATAAACCTGATATCGTCATTGCTACACCATCCCGGGCATGCAACCTTTTGCTGTCAAAAGTACTCTCTGTGTCATCCCTCGAATCCCTCGTAATTGACGAAGCCGACCTTATCCTATCATATGGTCATGATGAAGATGTCCGGCAGATTTTTAGTGGTGGATTCCTTCCGAAAGTATATCAATCATTCCTAATGAGCGCAACGATGACGGAGGATGTCGAGCTATTGAAAGGACTCGCTCTGCGCAATCCGGTATGTCAGACTATGTTTCTTGCGCTAACCAATCTAAAATTTTGTTCAGGCCATACTCAAATTAGAGGAAGGTGAAGATGAGGCAGCTTTACTTAGCCAATATGCTGTCAGGTACGTTTTCCAGATAATGTATATCGAAAAGCGCGCTCACTCGTTTATGCAGATGTTCAGAAGTCGACAAATTCCTTTTGACCTACGTTATCCTAAAGCTCAAACTCATCCGAGGAAAATGCATCATTTTCGTCAACGATGTCGATCGAAGCTACCGTCTCAAACTCTTTTTGGAGCAATTCTCAATAAAAACATGCGTACTGAATTCAGAGCTGCCCTTGAACTCAAGGTATGAATATCTGAGTTTTGGTATCGCCTTTTTGACAAGACTATTCTAGATACCATGTCGTACAAGAGTTTAACAAGGGTGTATACGATTATATCATTGCTACCGATGAAAGTGGAGTACATACAGAATATGACACGGAAGATGAAGAAGAGGAGGAAGAGGGAGAGGAGGAAGCTGAAGAATGTGCGTTCGGGTAATTTTGCCTCATGTACTAAATTTCTAATCTTCCTCCTAGTCACATCAACACAACGTGAACCCGTATCGACAGAACCTACGGAAACACCTTCAGAGCCCAATACTTCCAAAAAGGACAAGAAGCGAAAACGGGAAGCGTCACCAGCTCCTACGAAATCACGGAAACGGGATAGGAAAGACAAAGCGCAAGACAAAGAATACGGTGTCACACGAGGTGTCGATTTCGTTGATGTTGCCTGTGTCCTGAATTTCGACCTGCCCACAACGTCAAAATCATATACTCACAGAGTCGGGCGAACTGCACGAGCTGGGCGGACGGGCATGTCGCTGTCTTTCGTCGTCCCCAAAGAACAGTGGGGTAAGAACAAGGTCGTTGGGGGGCTTTCCAGCGCTGAAAAGGACGAGTTGGTGTTCAACAAAATCGAGAAGGAGCAGGGTGCTAGAGGAAGCAAGATCAAGGAGTATAACTTCGATATGAAGCAGGTAGAGGCGTTCCGATACCGTATGGAAGATGCACTACGGAGCGTAACGAGAGCAGCCATTCGAGAAGCACGAGTGAAGGAGCTGAAGTCCGAGATCCTGAATTCAGACAAACTCAAGGTCAGCCAATAATTTTTGTATTTTTTCGTGACAACCGCTGACATCAATCATTACTGTTTCAGGCGCATTTCGAAGATAATCCCCTTGATCTTGAGTTCTTGCGACACGACAAGCCTCTACATCCGACGCGAGTACAACCACATATGAAGCATGTTCCTCAATATCTTCTGCCTCGGATCGCCCCTGTCACTGGAGAAGACGCAGAGGGAGTAGAAGCTCCTGTAACTGCCAAAGCCTTTATTCCTTTCAAGAAGGAATCTGCACGCGGAAAAGGACGTGGCAGGGGCCGGGGAGGACGAGGTGGCGGGAGCAGTAGCCGCGGAGGCAAGAAAAAATCTGACCCACTCAAGAAGTTTGGTCGGTAGTGTTTGTTACAGGATTGTTCCTCCTACTCAATGTACGACTGCATTATACATATTTGGATATTTGTTCGTTTCATCGAGTACTTGATTGCTGATAATGTACATACAAGGGCCCCAGAATCCAGATACAGGAGAGTCGGTGCGCGAAATAAATAAGTTATGCTTGTCGGAAAGCATTTCCCTTGCTGGAATTTGATATAAGTACTGAGACCCAAACAGCTTTCAAGTATCAACGCCCTCTTCCCAACCCTTCGAACGCTCCACGGCACTTTGCCATTTCTTCCATTTGCTGGCTCGTTCGGAATCCTGTGCGCCAGGGGCGAATTCGGTGTTTCCTTTCGTGTTGACCTCGGCAAGTGTTTCGGGTTTTGAAAGATCCCATCCGAAAAGATTGATAGCTGCTCCTGCACAAAGAGCAGCACCAAGAGCCGTCGATCTATTTAAGAAAATTAAGGCATGGTTTACAAATTGAATGCAAGAATGGCATACTCTCTCATCTCGGGACGGATGACAGTGAAGCCACCAATGTCGGCAAGGATTTCCATAGCAAGGTCACCGTTAGTCATTCCGCCGTCCACCTTCAGATGCTTGAGGTCGGTACCCGAGTCAAGTTTCATGCTCTCGATGATAGCGCGGGTCTGGAACGCATTAGCCTCGAGAGTGGCGCGGGCGATATGCGAAGGTGTTGTATACTGCGAGACTCCGATGAGCAGCCCGGCAGCGCCTGGATCCCAATAAGGCGCGAGAAGACCAGAGAACGCGGTGACGAAGTAAACGCCCCCGTTATCCTTTTCTTCAGCTGCTAGGGTATTAACTTCTCCAGCAGATTGGATTAGGCCCATGGTATCGCGGAGCCATTTGATCGCGCTTCCAGCGACAGCGACTATGATGAATAAATGACATCAGAAATATTTAAAAAATATGACAGCGCTTTTGACTTACTACTTCCTTCGAGTGCATATACTGGCTTGGCTTCAGGACCAGCTCGGTAGGCAACCTGTATACAGATAATCACTTGATCAGTCTGCCCAAACGCAAATATGTACGAATAACTTACAGTACTCAATAAACCGTGTGTACTCTCTACAATGGCACCCCCAGTGCAGAACAGTAGGAAGGCTCCCGTTCCATATGTGCATTTTGCCTCTCCTTGATTCAAGCATTTATTCCCAATCAAAGCAGCTTGCTGATCCCCAACAAGGCCGCCAATAGGTATGCCTTCGAGCGGGCCGTACGCGACATTTCCATAAACCTCTGATGTAGATACCAATTTAGGAAGAACGCTCTTCCGCAACCCAAAGAAGTCAACAAGAGATTGCTCCCATTCCAGCGTTGTGGTGTTGAGAAGAAGCGTTCGAGAGGCGTTCGTGACCTCGCTGATATGGATGCCCTTTTCAACGCCGCCCAAGAGATTCTAAATATACGACATATCTGAATTGGCATGGGAGTGTTTAGAGCAGATAATTGAGATACGCACATATGCCACCCAGGACTCTACCGTGCCGAAAAGCAGGTCATCCTCTTCATGTGCAGCTGATACTTCTGAATGATTGTCAATCAACCAACGCAGTTTGATCGCAGAAAAGTAGGTTGACAAGGGAAGACCCGTGCTAACATATCAGATGCGTATGAGCAAGAGATCCGGAAATAGAGAGATAATTGACGTACATATCTCGAAGAGCATTGACGCCCTCTTGTCCCTTCTTCCAAACACCGGGGGTAACTTCAATACCAACGTTCTGGAGCTTATGTTCATAATGGGCGACTGTATTCTTGGTGCGTGAATCGGTCCATACGATAGCCTTGCAAAGAGGTGTACCACTTTTTCGACTCCACGCGACTGTCGTTTCGCGCTGATTTGTGATGCCTGAATATGGGAGAGGGGAATCAGACGTGTGAAGGTGGATAGCATGTGAATGACAGCGGAGGGAAGCGCACCAATAACTTTTATGCTCTCCTTGGCCCAGCCAGCCTTCGCCAGCTCTACAATGGCTTGTGCTATGCATTTGTCTGCGTGCTCCTGGATCTCGCCCGCGTCGTGTTCATGCCAACTATATATCACAGGTTGAGTAGCAGCCTTCGTATGAGAGAAGACGGCGAGCTTACCCAGGATGCGGGTAGTACTGAGGGAACTCAATCTGATGTTGGGCGAGGATGTCGGCGTGCTTATCGAAAACAATGAACCTGACAGAGCTGGGGTGTATTGGCGCGTCAAGAGACGCGCGAAAGTCATGGGGAGCTACTTAGACGAACGTTGTACCACAGTCAAGAGCGCCAATGAATTCACCGTGGCGAAGCTGAGAAGCCATGCTGAAAGAGCGAAAGATAGGGGAGGGAAGCGGAAACGAGGACCATTGTGTTGGCGGCTTTATACTTCGCAACACCAATCTTGGAGCTGGACAAGAACGGAGAATTGCTGTCCACCTGAGCGCACTCATAAGGTTCCAACCTCGCTTATCCGAGTCTCCGACATCATCTATCCGCACCGGCCCGGCAACTACAAAATAGACATTCTAATGATAATTTAATCAACCCCTCATACGAAGACCGGGAACGCGTGCGCCTCCGTATTAAAGACCCATTTGTCCAGAGGAAAAGGATCATCTTCCAAAAACATGAGATAAAGATATTTCAGCCTGAAAACTGGTCAGCAGTCATCCAAACAAATTGATCAACTCTAGAACTCACGTTTCTGCAAGGAAATAACTAGATGATTGTCAGTCAGTATGGAGGGGAAGGAGAAGAGAGATAATCACCTTGGCATACTATCTGATAGAGCAGGAGGTACAGTCTCGACGCTCAG
>QFFD01000363.1:0-24016 GCA_003314615.1 Pholiota microspora
TCTTCTTCTAATAATACACTTGCTGATGCTGCATCTCATTTCTAGTACTCACAGCTCTTTCAGCTATAGAAGCAGCTCAAAAAGACCTCCTCATCAATGAAGTCCTAGATCACTAGTATCAAACACATGCTCAGTACTCTCAATGGATAGCTTTCTTCCTCTGGTATGGCCTGGCTTCAAGCATTCATAAATCCTACTCAATAGGCCAATGCTTCTTCCTTGACTTCCTTCTTCTCTACCCTCAACTCCTTATCAAACCAGGTGTCTGCCTCCCTACTACTTCCATTGCTGTTACTGAATGGATTACATTATTTGCCAACTACAGCCTCAAGTATACTACAATTAAAAGCTACCTCACTACTGTTTGTTCCCTCCACATGGATACAGGCCTATCTGCATCTTCAACCAAGTCTCTTACAATCCAATGGGTTTTCCATGGCATCAAAAGAATTTTTGGCAGCCAGTGTTAGCCAAAACTTTCCATTACACTCTCTATCCTTCAATTGCTAGTAGCCATCTGTGGCAACCTAGACCTATTGGAAAATATGGTCTTCAATGCTACTATCAAGCTTTGTGAAGATAACAAACCATCGGGAGCGCAGGCGCCATTGCCTCGTATGGAGCGGTGCATGCTTGGTATTGGGTGGCGTTCCCTTGGTACAGATAAGGACAATTTTATTTCAAATTGTAGATATGTTATCTTAGTATAAGTACTCTACGGCATCGTCGTGCCACCTCAGTTGCGTTCTACGTGTACTGAGGTGAGCACTCCGACTTCTCTTTCTGTTTTACGGACACTGATTACCTACTACATAGATTTATCTATGTTCTATAGGTATATCCGAATCTTACAAGTTGCGTTCTACGTGTACTGAGATTTATCTACGTTCTATAGGTTATGGGCCCCGAACGCCTGACTTTCTAAACCAGAACACCAACTCGAAACTTTGCACGAAACCATTTTTCTAAACTCCTATCAACTTCTACCATGTCTACATCTACCTCTGCGAAACTTGGAGACAGCCTGATGAAGGTCCCAATGCTTGACGTCGCAGGCTTGAATTGGGTGATCTACAAAGACTGCTTCCTCTGGTCTATCGATGCCCGAGGGCTTCTTGAACATGTCGATGGTTCTATGCTGGAACCGCAAAACCCTATCAGTCCGAGACGGGTGGCTGTGGCCACCGTGACGATGCCTGCGGCTGCGGCTGAGGCGGGTGATGATGATGAGGAGGCTTCTCCTGCAGTCGAGAAGGAACCGGAACTGTCGACGGCGGACGCACTCCTTGTTTCGGAGTGGAAGAAGGAGCTAAAGGTCTGGAAACAGGGGGAGGCCATTGTCAAGCAGCAGATTGCTGCAAGCATCCCCAACTCCCTGTTTATGAAGATCTGCGGCGAGGGCTCGGCCCTCAACATCTGGAAGTCGCTGTCTGCGACCTTCCAAAGCAAGTCCAGGATGGTTGCCATGGACTTGCGGCGCAGGCTCCAGCTGGAGTGCTGTGCTGAAAAGGGCAATGTGCGAGCTCACTTTGCGAAGCTGCGCACAATGCGCGAGGACCTGGCAGCACTGGGTCAAACCGTCTCCGAGGATGAATTCTACACCATCGTTCTCGGCTCCCTTCCCTCGTTTTACGACTCCTTCATCTCGTCGATCAACGGAACTGCTCTCTTGCTTGGAACAACAGTATCAGCCGAGGAGCTCATGCACGGTGCAACACAGGAGTTTGATCTCCGGACTTTGTGTGCCAAGGCTGGGTCCTCGTTGAAGAAGGATGAGAACACGGCATTCTTTGCCGGTTCAAGTGGTGGGAAGAAGGGCAGCGGTGGTAGGTCTAGCTCAAAGAAGGCAGGTCAATGCCACAACTGTGACAAGCCTGGCCACTACAAAGCAGATTGTTGGGTGCCAGGTGGTGGAAAGGAAGGGCAAGGACCAAAGGGGAAGGGAAAGGGAAAGGGAAAGGAGACAGCTGCGAGTGCACAAGGCAAAGACAGCGACAACGCCACGGCTGCATGGTTGGCTATGTCAGCTTGGACTGGCGAAGATCGCGACATTGATTCATTCACCTTTTCCCCAACCTCTGAATTCTCCAGCCTCGAGGACTTTCTCCAGTTTGATGAGGAGCTATGCGCTGCCTCAGCTGCTGTGGATGAGCTACTTGATGTGATGCCAAACCTCACTAGATTTGCACAGGAAGAGTACGAGCTTGTTATATACTCTGACAATGAGTCTATCCCAGGACTTCTCGATGTTTCAGACTCGGAGGATGAGGGAGAGAGGAGTGGTAGCGAGGATGGCGAGGAAGTGGTGTCAGATGTTGAGGATAAAATGGAGAGCGACATCGAGACGTCAGAGAGTGGGGAGCCCATCAGTTCATTCCTGTCTGTTTTGGACTTTCAGGATATACTGGACTTCAAGAATGGAGAATACATACTGCCTGAGCCTATCTTTCTAGAAGGCGATGCCGCGTACACCACCTCCTTCAAGGCTGCGGCACTCCAGACTGGCCTTGGTAAATCCCTCATCGACATTGACATCTTCGACTCTGGTGCATCCCGTCATATGTCTGGCTACCGTCATCGTTTCATCAACTTCATCAGCATCGAGAATCAGTCTATCACTGCAGCCGACAAACGTACCTTCATTGCCACTGGACAGGGTGACATGTACATCGAGGTGCCGAATGGCAATGCTGGTCCCACGAAAATCCTCCTCCGCAATGTCTTGTATGCACCTAGCATGGGCGTAACCCTTGTGTCGATTGGCTGCATTGCTCTCTCGGGATCATTTGTACTGTTCTCACAAAAGCACTGTATAATCTACAATGATTCAAAGGTCAGCCTTGCAAAGATCGAGATCCAAAACGGCCTTTATCGCACCTATACTGCTCCTCCCGAGCCTGCTGCTTACGCTGGACGCGTGAAGGAGGTCTTGACAATCAACGAATTGCATCGTCGTCTGGGGCACGTTAGCCATGCTGTGGCATGTGAGATGGTGATGAAGGGAATGGTAACAGGTGTGGAGCTGGACGAGGATAGTAAACCCTCGTTCTGTAAGTCATGCAAATAGAGAAAGGGGATGCGGAAGGCAATAAAGTGTGAGAGGGAGGAGGAGTTACCAGCAGAGGTGGGCGGAGAGATCCACTCAGACTTGTGGGGACCTGCACCTGTCAAGACACTCGGTGGACGCGAATACTTCTCTAGCTACACCGATGGCAAGTCTCGCTTCAGCGCAGTCGATCTCCTTCAAAAGAAGGATGAGACCTTCCATTCCTACACTGACTTCGAGGTGTGGCTCAAGACCCAACACAATGTCATTATCAAGCTACTTCACACAGATTGCGGTGGTGAATTTCTCAGCACCGAGTTCACCAACCACCTGAAGAAGGCTGGTACAATCCGCCGTCTCACTGTACACGACACCCCCAAGTACAATGGTGTTGCCAAACGGCTCAACCGCACTCTTCTGGAGAAGGTACACGCCATGCTTCATGATGCCCAGCTTCCCAAATTCCTCTGGGGCAAGGCGATCAAGCATGCAGTCTACTTAAAGAACCGCACGGTGACACGTGTACTCGAAAATCAGACACCATTCGAGGCGTTGACTGGCCACAAGCCCGACTTGTCGAAGCTTCATCCATGGGGCACGAGGGTGTGGGTGCATAGCACGGCGGGATCGAAGCTTGATGGAAGAGCAAAGG
Organism: Pholiota microspora; assembly: GCA_003314615.1. Taxonomy (NCBI): domain Eukaryota; kingdom Fungi; phylum Basidiomycota; class Agaricomycetes; order Agaricales; family Strophariaceae; genus Pholiota; species Pholiota microspora. Next base: position 3,699 of record QFFD01000363.1, read on the forward strand.
AGGGTCGGTGGGTAGGCTTTGATGAAGAGAGCAAGGCCCATTGGATCTACTGGGAGGATAAGCAATCTGTGACGGTTGAAAGAAGCGTCAAGTTCATACCTGGAGGTGTGGATGTGCTAGTGGATGATGTGCTGCTTGAGGGGGAGATTGAGGGGGAGAGGAAGGCCAAGGATACGACGCCCAATCTCGACAGCAACAAGCAGCCCAATTCCCCACAGCCCAGCCTCCGCACTACCATCGAGGATGTTCCTGATGAAGATGACCCTGTATTGGAACCCGTGGAGGAGGTCTCCGGGCGGCCAGTGTGGGTGCGCAAGGAATCGGACTACATCTGTAGGCTGAAGAGTGGCGAGGGGACAGCGAGTGGCCTACCTGGCGCTCGTGCAATGCCTCGAGGCTTGCAGCTCGTCAACGATGTTGTCGAAAAGGCAGCAATGTCAGCTCTCTCAGACAATTGGAAGATGGTCACGGTCGAGGATTTCGCAATGGCGACAGTAATGGAGGCGGTGGAAGGGCTGAACCTGACATTTGAGGAAGCAAGGAAGCGGGATGACTGGCCAAAGTGGAAGGCAGCAATCAAGGCCGAGCTCGACAGTCTCGAGGCAAACGGCACCTGGTCCATCGTCGAGCGCCCAGCGGATGCCAATGTTATCAGCTGCAAGTGGGTGCTGCGAATCAAGAAGAATGCTGTGGGCGAGATCAAGAAGTACAAAGCGCGGCTGGTTGCTCGAGGCTTTACCCAGATCCACGGCATTGACTTCTATGAAACATACGCCCCCGTCGCTCGTCTCTCTTCTTTTCGACTCCTCCTCGCTATAGCCAACCGCAATGGCTGGCCCGTCGACTGCTTTGATTTTGACTCTGCATTCCTCAACAGCCATCTCGCCGATGACGAGGTGATTTTCCTTGAACAGCCGAAGGAATATCAGAAGGGCGACCCAAAGCGATATGTCTTTCGTCTTCACAAGGCCTTGTATGGGTTGAAGCAAGGAGCGAAGAACTGGTATGATGCGCTGTGCGAAGCACTGAAGGAGTTGGGGTTTAGACAAACAGAGGCGGACCATGGGGTGTTCAAGAGGGAGAAGGAGGAAGATGTTGTCTTGCTGGCGGTGCACGTCAACAACTGCCTTGTTACTGGAAGCTCTCAAGACCTGATCAATGAATTCAAGAAGGAAATCAACAAGAAGTACAAGATGACTGACCTTGGACCTTGCACATGGCTCCTCGGTATCAAGATCAAGCATGATTTCAATGCTAGCACCACCTCCCTATCCCAGAGCGCCTATATTGACTCCATCCTTGCCCGGTTCAACTTCGACGACTTGAAGCCGTCGTTGATTCCCATTGATCCCAGCAAACCCCTGCTCAAATCACAGTCTCCGTCAACTCTTGCTGGCAAAGCGCGCATGGCGAACATCCCATATTGTGCCGCGGTTGGCTCCTTGATGTACGCGTCAATGGGAACGCGCCTGGACATCACATATGCGATGTCCACGGTTGCACAGTATCTCGAGAACCCTGGTTGGGAACACTGGGAGGCCGTGAAGCGGATTTTTCGGTACTTGAAGGGTACGAAGGACTTGAGGTTGGTTTATGGGGGAGAGGTGAGAGATCTCATTGGCTTTGTGGATGTGGATGGCGCTTCGCAGGACCACTTGAGGGCGATTTCGGGGTATATGTTCATGTTGGATGGTGGAGCTGTGTCGTGGTCGTCGAAGAAGCAGGAGTTAGTGACTCTCTCGACGACAGAGGCTGAGTACATGGCAGCTACCCACGCTGCGAAAGAAGCTTTGTGGCTGCACCGGCTTATTGCCGAGCTTTTCCCATCGCTTGACACTCCCACTACTCTCTACGGCGACAACCAGTCCGCCATTGCTCTCGCTCACGGCGGCCAGTATCACTCACGCACGAAGCACATCGACATCCGGTATCACTTCATCTGTTACATCATCAAGGCGGGCTCAATCAAACTCATTTATTGCCCCACCGATGATCAGACGGCTGACACTCTCACCAAAGCACTTCCGAGCACCAAAGTGAAGCACTTTGCAACTGTGATGGGACTTCGTACGGTTTGAGGGGGAGTGTGAAGATAACAAACCGTCGGGAGCGCAGGCGCCGTTGCCTCATATGGAGCGGCGCATGCTTGGTATTGGGCGGCGTTCCCTTGGTACAGATAAGGACAATTTTATTTCAAATTGTAGATACGTTATCTTAGTATAAGTACTCTACGGCGTCGTCATGCCACCTCAGTTGCGTTCTACGTGTACTGAGGTGAGCACTCCGACTTCTCTTTCTGTTTTATGGACACTGATTACCTACTACATAGATTTATCTACGTTCTATAGGTATATCCGAATCTTACAAGTTGCATTCTATGTGTACTGAGATTTATCTACATTTTATAAGCTTGTCTAGGCCAGTTTTTTTGCATTGTAGAGAATTTATGGCTCCTAATGGTGCTTGTTTTAATCCTGTTATTTATCTTTCCTATTCTTCTATTCAGTTTATACCTTTATTAGATAATCCTACATATATTTGCATTTCTTTTCTTTTCTCCAAGACAGATCCTTTCTGATGTGGTGTCACAGTTCTTATTGCACATGCTCTCTCCAGATCAACCACATACCCAGTGCTTGCTTTACTTTGACTTGTCTGCTTTCTACTCCATGCCTCACTAATAGAATCTCTCTTTCCTGATGGCACCTTAGGCTCTGTACTATTCTGCAACATGTTCATTCATCTCCTCAAAGCTTGTCTTACCATGATTAATCTGGACTAATCTCTCTATTCTGGTCACAGCTTTCATTGCGGCACTGCCACTTCTGCTGCTACAGTCAGTTATTCCAATTATAAAATTCAGCTTCTTGGTTAATGGCGCAGTGATGCATACAAGCTGTATATTGAAGTACCACCAGACAGGATACTGTACCTCTCCTCTTGCCTGCATTTGGCTCTCACACCTCTTCTAACTCCCAACCTACTAGCTCTTTCTTGGGTGCTCTTTGTGGCTTGAGCTTGGGCCATTGGCTACTAGTCTTCATTGCATTGTGCTCCCAGTAGCTGGCTCCTGGCAAAAGACAAATCGGCAACCAAAAATTCCAATTTATTTTTGCCCGCAAACCACAGAATGACTGTCTAAGGATTTATTGTACTTAAATGTTTCCTATATCTTCTTCTCTCTTCTTCACCCTAATCTCAGCATAGAACAGCATCTTTAGCAATGAAGTCTGCATCTTTTTCCCAAGCTTGTACATCTTCTTTTTTTTTTTCAACCTAAATAGAAAGGCCTTGTATTAGTAGCTTAGTTCTAGCAAAATAGTAGTAGCAAGTGAGGTTATGTTTGGTAGCTTTAGGTTATTAGAGTAGTTTGTAGTATTTATAATTGGTTCAGATCCTCTTTATTTAATGTTAATAGAGACAGTAGTAAGAAGGTTAGTAAATTGTTCTAAATTGGTATATTCAGGAATTAATATAATAAGCTAGAAAAGAAAGAGTAATTTTTGGTTATAGAACAAGGCAAGGCAAGGCATATTTTTAATAATACATATTGAGGATGGTTTGAGCATTCTTGAGGGGTAACAAAGATTGTTACATATTCTCCAAATTGGAATATTCTTTCCAGCATACTAGGTATTCTTGGCATCTTCTGATTTACAGTCTGATGGTCTAATGAACTATAATAGCTTCTACTTAATGTTCTTCTTTAATGTCAATAATGTTTAGAGAAGGCCTTGTAAAGTTTAGACCATAGGCTTTAGTTTCTGTATATGAAGAGAGAAGTTTTACATAGAAGACATTGTAAATGTTCTTCTACTTCTATGGAAGATTCAAGCAGTAGGTGACCTTCTTTAATACTTCTTTAATAGTGAATGATTCTTCTTGTCTAGGTCTGAATTCTCTTGCTAGGCAGAGTATCTTGAGGTTTCATATGTCCAGGAATACCTATTGACCTTCTTTGAATAGTTCATATATATGTTCTTGTTGAGAGTCATAGTTTACTATGTGTAGGACATGTACCACAAACACTTGATTATCTATTTAGATAACTAGCACTACTATACTTTCTTGGACAATAGAAGAGTAAGTCACTTTTCCCTTTTTCTATATATACCACAGCCAATTTCTCCTTCACCTCAGTTATTTTTACCTAAAAATGTCTGAGGTAAGCATCTTTATATTATTCTGTATTTCACCCATTCTAATAAGTACCTAGTTTATTTTGTATTTACTTTATCTAGGTACTTATTAATATAGTTATTTCTACCTAAACACATCTGAGTTTATTTTGTATTCACTTTGTCTAGGTCATAAAGTGTACTTTTTTCTACAGGTTATAGGCCTATACTGAAACAATACACAAACAAAGACCTTTTTTGACTCTTGTAATGTGTTCTTGTACTATACTTGCTCTTCCTCATATTAACCTAGTGCTATTACCTCCACATCACTGCTACACTTAATTCTAATAATATAATAAAACCCTCTATTACCAAAAAAAAAACATATCAACTTCATATTCAGTAGTGAGCTACTTAATAGGATGAAAGGAATTTGGAAAATATGGAGCACTTACATTCATAACAATCTTGCAATAACTAGCATTGATATATACATCAAAGATCTGTCTAAGCATACTCACCCCAATAAGTCAATCCAACCCATGGTTTTCTATAACTGAAAAACCAATAATAGTACTGTTGTGGAAGAGTTGATCTTTTCTTGATGGAATGGACTAGGGTCATCAAAGGTGAGAGGGAGGAGAATGAGTAGGATAGTCAGAAATAAAGTTGTTTGCTCAGGCTAGGCTTAGTATGCTCAGATGGCTTGATGTTGGCTTGGGCTTGTGCAGAATATACAGAGTCAGAGTAGGGGTGAATTGACTGAAGGAGACCAAAAAATTACAAATAGTGCATATATATGAAATGCTCTGGCACATGCATTCTCTTGTATTACTAGGCCTAAGAAATCAGGAAAATAAATCAGACTATCTACACATGTTTCTAGAGTGCCTGTTTTGAAATATAAATGTACCTAGACCTAGTATACCAATATTGTTGGCCAGACACTGATAGGAGAGATTGGTGACCATGTGCAGGCACGGAAGCAGCAGACACATCCTTGCTGAAGAGACGGTTGTACTACACAAGGCCCCAAGTTATGTTCACAGCTCATTGCACAGAGGGAATGTGTCCGTTGATGTCCAGCTTATTGTCTCATTGCATTCAGTTTTCAGACCCAGAGAAAATGGAGGTAGCACAAGAGCACAGAAGTAAACAAAAAAGGAAAAATAAGATTGTAAGAGTAATTTAAAATCAAAAACTTGCTAGTCTCTCATCCTCTGAATGGTGTCATCTTGGGACCTCATTTGTATTGGTCATGCTTGTATGTCTTTGTGAGGCTCGGAGTTGCTAGTACATGCAGAGGTCATTAACAAGCATGATGGAGGTTGCGGAAATCATCAATGCCACGGTGCTATGCCATATTCTCATGGTGCTATGTCATGTTCTCATGGTGCATCAAGTTCTCCTGCTCCATCAAAATTGTGAGCACATCAGTTCTATGAGCAACTTAATCATCTCCTCCATACTGTGTATACCTACATCAACTATAACTACTCTGAAGTCAAGTATGCCAAATTGGACAAAATCAAAACTACCTATAAATGCTGAGTGGCTCTTGAAACTCTATATCTTGCTAAAGGCCATGTTCACTAGGCCAATTTAATTCAGCATGTGTTGGCCACTTGTATCCCTTATAGATATAATCAGGTCTAAATTGTCTAGAAAGTCTATGAAGACATACATTATACTTTTTGTATGCCCAGTAAAATCTCTAAGGAACTTTTTGCAAATATTGTCTTGCTACTTATCCTCAATAGCCCTAGTTATGAGCATATATATGCCACCATCCAATACAAAATTAGAGCATCTATAGCACCTTTCCCCTTTATTTCTGATACAATCCTCAAGTATCTTAAACTTGACTTAGATTATATAATTAGTGCTAAGACTACTTATGCCACATCTGATTCTCCTTTCCCTTCTTCTTCCAGTGCTACCTTAATTGCAGTTGCTGCCCCTACTACTCAAAATAGGCCAAAGATTTGCTCTAACTGCAAAAGAACCTACTATACTGCCAAGTATTGCATTTAGCTAGAAGAAGAAATGGCTAGGAAAACTATTAACAAATCTAAAGCACAATGGCAAGCAGATTATAATACAAAAAAAGGCCATATATAAGTTGTTGCTCTAAGGGAGAGCTTTTTATCTAGCACAGCAGCCACCTGCCCTACTTATCTTCCTTCTGTAGAAAAAATTACTATTACTGGGGTTGACAAAAATAGAAAAGCTTTCATAGTCTACATTGACCCACTAGATAACACAGTAGCATTTGCAGGCCTTCCCTCAACTAATACTGACTTACCATTGTTGGAATTTGTCAGTAGCACAAGATAGTGCTGGGGATTATGGGAATGCCATAGTAATTGAATAGAGAATATACATACAAAAAGTCTCTACTTGCTACAAATAAGTCACATACTATGGAAACCAAATCCAAACTCCAATGAGCTCATTAATTCTAACAGCTATTGTTTGACTATATCTTTACTACTTTAACAAAGAATCTTAAAGATTCAATATATTCTGTTGTTCCTAATACTACACCTTTGCATGAAATTTGAGATCTGTCTCTACTTTGGCAACCTAGTATATTAAAGGCAACAATTGATTGGAATACCTGAGTCTGTCCTATAAATAAGGCAAATATATTAACTACTGCATTAAATTAGACATTATACATAATCCTATTACTAACAGAATTTCCTTACTATGCTGACTCTGCTACAACTTACTACATAACTCCTGAGCAAAATAACTTTATGATATTATGACCTGCCCCTGATTGATAGGTCTAGAATATCAATGGATTATCTATAAATATATCTGGTATTAGTAATGTTAAGCTTTGCATTGCATAAGGTGCCTATTTTACCCTCTAGGATGTTCTTTATATTCCTTAAGCAATTGTCTATTTTGTTTCTATTAGTTCCCTTGTGTATAACTCTTAAATTAACTCTTATTTTAGTCAGGATATATACTGGTTTACAAATCAATTAACTGGAGCCATAGTTGCTCATGAAACTTTCCTATTATCTTGTCTTTATTTACTCAACCTTTATTCAGCTAGAGCTAAGTACACCCTTGCTGTAATTCCCTCAGCAAACTTGGAAACCTAGTATCACTATCTAGGCTACCTTATTCTTCTCCAAGCTTATTGACTTGTGCACAATGCTTAATCTAGAGGAGGTGATAGTGGAAGCCACACAGTCTTACTGGAAAAGACTTAGGCCCTTCTCCAATATATTGTCTTCAAATCACAGGATAGATTTCATAATTTAGAATAATGTTCAGCAATTCTAGCACTATTATGCCTGGCCTGATTTTATGGGAGAAATGCTCTCTCCTGCTGCTTTAGCTACAGAAGCAGCCTCATTTTTTGCTTTGCTTTTACTCTCAAATAAACACAAAGTAGAATTCTATATAAACTATATCTATTTCTTCTCTCTATGTTGAGAGCTTCTACCAGTGCAATGGAGAATGTGCTTCTGAGTGCACTAGGTGGTTCTTTCTCTCCATAGAAGCCCTGCCCACTAATGGCCATAGGTAATCTTGATTTCTATACTTTGTATCTGCAAGTCAATGCAATCAAAAAATACATGATCAAATAGTATGCTACTGGTGCTTATAATTATATTATATTTTGTTCAAGTCACAACTTCTCCATCAAGCCTATACCACTTACACTGGCTTACTATATTGCTTATACATCCCAGTTTATTAGCTCTACTCCCAAATATCTTTCAGAAGCCTGCTATTTTCTTGCTAATATCTATTCTGAGTTTAATATGAATTGCTTATATTCTTTGGTTAAAGCTACTATCCAAGGTTCTTAAAAGGTTTGTACAGATGGTATTTATCAGAAGTTACCTCTATGGCCAGCCCATTTATACACAATCTTAGTGCTTGTATATTTCTTAGCATTGTATAATAACCTTCTTTTTGCTACAATTCTGTTCTACTGCTTCTATGCATATTATAGGTCTAGTGAACTAGTATAGAAAAATGTAAAGAGTCTCTTTGATTGGCACAAAATCATTTAGCATAATAGTCCAACCTTTACCAATTCTTACATCTAGTATCATCTACTATATCACAAAGGGACCCATTTTATCAAGATACTAATATTCTTCATAATTCACAAGGTATTGCAGACTCTATTACTTTGCTATATAAATATACTACATAGCAGGATAAACTTTACTATGGTCATCTTACTCTCTTTTATTTGCAAGAATAGTACCTTGCCAGTATATACTTGGTTTGACAAGTAATTCTTCTCTTTGTTGAATTAAGATTTTTGGGAATACTCAGCTTATACAGGTGGTGCTACATTTTATGCAGGCTTGGGTCTATCTAAAGATGTTATCCAGGCTATTGGACAATAGTCTTCTATTGTATAGAAAATCTACATTTATGATAATCCAAGTATATGGGCTGAGCAACAGCTGGCTTCTCTTAGGCTTTACTTTCTCAACTAACAACTCTTCTGGCTCCTCACTCTACATTATTTCTCACCTCCACTACCCCTTCAACAACATTATTTCTCACCTCTACTACCCCTTCAACAATATCACATAGCCAAGTAGCCCTCTTCTCATTACCTATCTATTAGAAGTTGGTTTCACAGTGGTTCCCTTTTTTACAAGGGCCTGCTGTATACTGGCTTCTGTTTACTGCTATGACTTGGGATTATTAATCTACAATCAAGTCTTTAGATGTTCACATCCCTTCGGCTATTAGTAATTCTTGATGGTTCGGTGGCTGTGGTATTAGTCATCAGCCCAAATCAAAAATCGGCGTTGCCCTCCCCACAAGCAAATGAACTCCCTCATATTTCAAAAAAGACTCGTAAACCCCATTTCACAATTTCAAGCGTGGGCGCACTTACGCACTCGCACATATGCTCAAGCTGCTCAGGAATCATGCCCTCCCGAGAGAAATGAACTGGGCGTCCAACTTCTGTCGCGTAATCTGCATTCTCAAGTTTTCAAAGGTGTTTCCTTTCCACCCCCTCCCCCTTCACACATCCAAATTTCGCGCGAGCACCTTCAAATGCATGGACTAGACCCTTCTCATGGATCAGTGCTACCGGATATAGAATTCCAACTTCCTGCTTTGCAAGGAGCTAATATTGCTGAGCATTTCCATCGCATCGGCGCGCATGCATGCGAACCTTGGCGGTCTCTCGCAAAGACATTTGCCTCGGCTTCTCTTCCCCCCAAACCAGATCATTGGGATATACAGAGCGGCTGGACAAAGTACTCTTGTATATCAAACGGCTTGATTCATAGCAAACGTATCGATGCCCCCGACCTCGAAGACGAACCAGAGAAAATGCTCGCCTTCGACGTAGAAACAATGCCCAAATATCATCCATATGCTATCATGGCCTGCGCAGCGTCACCTAATGCATGGTATGCTTGGATTTCCCCCTGGCTGCTCGGTGAATCCGTTGAGCCCGAACACTTGATCCCTCTGGGTAGCCCTCTAAATCCCAAAGTGATTATTGGGCATAACGTTTCTTACGATCGCATTCGGATCTTGGAGGAATACAACATCAACACCACAGCTAACCGCTTTATTGATACTATGTCTCTCCACGTCGCTGTAAACGGCATATCATCGCACCAACGGCCTGCGTGGCTAAAGCACCGGAAATCAAAACAAAAAGAGAGGGAGGAGAAACAAGAAACAGTGAATCAATCCATTCAGCGGGATGAACTCGATTTGCTCGAAGCTCAATATGGCGAAGAGGTGAATTTAGACATTTCGGCCTCAGAAGCTGTTTCGAAACGATGGGAAGACATTACTTCCACAAACTCGCTTGCAGAAGTAGCAAAACTTCATTGCGGGATCGAAGTGAGTAAGGAGGCTAGAGATGACTTCATGACATTTGAACCCGGCCAAATCCGTGAAAACCTTCCAAACTATCTTGACTACTGTGCAGGAGACGTTTTCGTGACGCATCAAGTCTACGCCGTCATTCTTCCAGCCTTTCTGTCTTCTTGTCCACATCCCATCTCGTTTGCAGGGATGTTAACAATGGGCTCCTGTTTCTTGCCAGTTGACGAACAATGGGACGTTTTCTTACATCGAGCGGATGCCGTATACAACGCTATGGAAGAAAAGGTTCAGACAAAGTTGAAACAGTTGGCCGAAGATGCGAAGAGCCTCTCAGAGACAGCTGACGAGAGTTGGAGGTCAGATCCCTGGCTGAATCAATTGGATTGGACACCAAAAGTTGCTGGAAAGTCTCGAGGCGTGTACCCCATTGCTGAGGTCTGTCTACTACCTATATACGCTCTCATAACGGCGTTAATCCATTCGCAGGGCCCTTCCAGTCTCAATAACATTGAACCTTTATTTGATGTCAATGCTCAACCTTCATGGTATATGCGGTTACTGGCGGATCCTTTTTCCAAGCAAGTAATGGAACGTGTCCTCCCCCTACTTCTCAAAATTTCTTATGACGACATACCCTTGAATTTCAGCATAAAGGATAGCTGGCACTATTTCGTCGATGCCAATTTGATTCCACTTTCACTTCGAGGAACAGGCCAGAAAACTACTACGATATTTGCCAAATATTCCGCAAAGCACTTTTTGGCGGGCACTTTGAAGTCGACGAACACTGATCTGGCAGTAAATTTGTGCCAAGGCCAAAAGGAAGAAACTATACGCAAGTTAATCCTCGGACTTGCAGAATCGACATTAGAAGCGACCCATGCCGAGCGCGAAAGGGATCCTTGGCTATCGCAACTAGATTGGACGTTAGTTCCTCCAGGTCAAGATCCTTTCCGAAAACGTGTCAAAAAGCCAATACCCGTCAAACCTCCTCCAGTACTGTGGCCAAAGTGGTACTGGGATGCGACAAAACCGCGCAAAGGTGTACCTCCCGGTACACTCGAAATAACTGTTCGGAATCGAATTGCCCCCTTGCTTTTACGGCTATCTTGGTTAGGTCATCCACTTTTTCACTCTCGCGAACACGGATGGACCTATCGAGTGCCTTCCGATTGCAAATTCAAGACTCGTTGGACCCCACTCGCATTTTACGATCCTGCCGACAGTACTTTGGCAGAGGCAACACTCAGCGGAGGTTACAACTTCTACAAAGTTCCTCATAAAGATGGCGAAAAAGCAAATGTCGGTAATCCACTTGGCAAATCCTTCATCAAAGCCGGTCAGGATGGCGTATTGAAGAGTCCAGGAAATGAATCAGAAGAGGCCTTAAATTTGAATGCTGTATGTAGCTATTGGATTAGCGCCCGAGATCGGATTCGAAACCAGCTGGTCGTTTGGGGGAATGCAGAACGCTCCCTAGGTTTCCCTGTACCCAAATCGACAGGCTCCAAGTACGGTATCATCTTGCCACAAATGATACCAATGGGCACTGTCACTCGCCGCGCAATCGAGAAGACTTGGTTGACAGCGAGCAACGCAAAGAAAAACAGGGTCGGATCAGAACTCAAAGCGATGGTTCGCGCCCCGGATGGATATACAATAGTTGGCGCAGATGTTGATAGCGAAGAACTGTGGATCTCTAGTTGCATGGGTGATGCACAATTTGGTCTCCACGGTGCCTCAGCTATTGGATGGATGACACTTGAGGGTACGAAAGCAGCTGGAACCGATCTCCATTCTAAGACAGCGAACATTCTCGGAATTTCTAGGGATCAGGCCAAGATATTCAACTATTCGCGAATATACGGGGCTGGTATGCGCTACGCAGAGATTCTTTTGCTGCAGTCAAATACGTCAATGCTACCGGAGGAGGCCCAAAAGCTCGCTGGTAACCTTTATGCCTCCACGAAAGGAAAAAACACCCATCATGCGAATTTGTTCAATCGAAAATTCTGGTTTGGCGGTACCGAAAGCTATCTTTTCAATAAACTCGAGGAGATTGCATTGTCTGACAATCCCCAGACCCCTGCGTTAGGATGCGGTGTTACCTATGCCCTTTCGAAGGAGTACCTGCCTGAAGGCTTCGGCTCAAATTATATGACTTCGCGCATTAATTGGGTTGTTCAGTCCTCTGGAGTTGACTACCTGCACCTTCTAATTGTTTCTATGAATCATCTCATCACGAAGTACGATATTCATGCTCGATTCCTCATTTCAGTACATGATGAACTTCGCTACCTGGTAAGCGAAGAGGATAAATATCGTGCTGCGCTAGCGCTTCAAATTTCAAATCTATGGACGCGTAGCTTATTTGCCTACAAGCTTGGGATGGACGACCTTCCCCTAGGCGTAGCTTTCTTCTCCGCGGTTGACGTCGACAAAGTACTACGCAAAGAAGTTGATATGCCCTGCGTGACCCCCTCCCAACCGGACACAATTCCTCCGGGAGAATCTCTAGACATCGTCAAAGTTCTGCAGAAGACCAATGGAGGAACTCTCCTGAGAAGTGGTCTGCCTATGAGCAGTGATACAAGATACCAAGTCTTCGAGGGATCATTGGAAGGTTATATCGAACCAGACTGCCTTTCGCATCGGGTAAGAGATCCTGCTTTCTTAAAGGCGCAAGCTTCCAGCGATTATGGCGAAATCAAAGGCCTAGCGGAACAAGCACAAGTGAAGCGAGAAAACTCAAAACGCCCCAAATGGTAGAGTACTATATATATATATATTTATTCTTCGGCCTTACAATCCTTATGTTAATCAGTAATACCTATACTATGATACCTCACTTGTATTTCTCATTTTGCTGATGGCAATGGAATTTGCTTTAATGGAATGTCATTAATGAGAAGTAACGGCAATTACAAGGAACTACTCAATCCTGTGGGGGGACGTAGGGATCTACTAACATCTGACTGAATGCTTTCAGCTTTTCGGGCCCTCTAACTTCTTCTGTTAGCAGAGGTAGTTGGACAATGTGAAAGAATTCATCGTAGAGTTCGTGCGCTTCCCCTAAATACTTCTGTTGCATTTTCTGGCGTACTTGACAGTGCTCACAGTTTGATGCTAGATATCTGGTTAATAATTAAGAGATAGATAAACCGTGATTAACATACATTTCTTAGGGAACAAGAGTTGATTGACAACTATGTTGTGAGTATCAATCTCGTATGCGGTCAATTCTTGAATCAGTCGTTCGGTTTCATAGAGGGACAAGAACTCTGATATGCAGACGCAGACGAAGGTTGTTTTTTCCTATGAGTCATATTATTTGTGGGATAGGTAGCTTTCGAATTGATTGAACTCACTGGATCCTTGAATTGCGTATTGACTTCAGTAATAACCGCTCGCATGTTTTCGAGTTTCGCAAACATATCTTCTTGGGATCCTGCTTCTCCGCCCATCATAGCGGACATCTGCATTCCGTGAGCACAATTTCAGAAGGCGAGAAGGATTCCTTGTACTTGACTGATCATTGGCCCGAATCTTGAACCAAGACTGCTAAGTTTCCCTAAGGCCTTTTCCAGGACTGTAGGAAATGACAGGAACCGAAGGGTATGACCTGTTGGTGCAGTATCGAAAACGATGACTGAATATTCCATCGACTTGACATGCCTAAAATACCAGTCAATATGTAACGCGGAGAACGAAAAGAAGGAAGGCTGACTTCATAATCTCTGCAAAGCTCATTGCTTCATCCACACCTGGAATAGCGAAAGCTAGATCCTGCATCATTGAACCCATCATCCCATTAGAATCAGCTTGAAAGCAGGGACATAAGCTATGGTTTATTGAGTGTCAAGAGTGCACATAGCATACATACATTGCTCAACCATTTCCTGAATAGCGCTGGTCGGATCGATTTCCATTGCAAAGAGATTGTCAAACCCGTTGACTTTGGTGGCGTCCTTGGAGAACTTTTGGCCAAACGCATCGGACAGATTGTGGGCGGGATCAGTCGACTATTGAGAAGTTACAGGGGTTAGATTCTATTTGGGGGGACTGGGTGAACGTACAATGAGGAGGACAGACTTGCGACATTTTGCAAGCTGTATCGCGAGCGAACATGAGGTAGTCGTTTTACCTGTTATTTATGAGCAACCTGCAGACGAGGAGATGTTGAAGCATCGTACCAACGCCACCCTTTCCTCCTGAACAGGAAAATGAGCAAGGGGCGGAAGGGGAATGAGATAACATACCGCAAAAGATCCACTTGAGGGATGTCTGGTCGAGGATGTTCTGGAGAGTGGGAGGAAGGAGATCCGAGTCCATTGTTGTGGTTTCTTGTGAGACGCGTCTTCCTCTCTTTCCATCATGTCCCTGGTCTTTCGAGGCATGATCTCTCATAACTGTTCTGTATCTTCCAACTCACAGTCTGTCCGCAGCTTTACAGCTTGTGAACGAACAAAGAAATGCATACGGTTTGCGTTCTAATGACTTTACACGCTATCGGTCAGTTCTAACCATTGGTCAATCTTTCCCGGGCTGACGTTCATTTCAGCAAACACTGCGCTAATCGCACCCACCGACTCAGGTCAACCCTGAAGATGACACATGGCAAAGGCAGAGAATTTAAGAAACTGCCACCCTTGACCGCCGAGATAGTCAAAGACGGACAGTGAGATGACTTTTCAGCTCAGATCTCACTCCGTCCATTAACATCTGTGCAGTCTCCAACTTTTGCTATTCGAAGCAGAGCGTGCTTGGGCATATGCGCAAGAGCTAACTAACGCTTCCCAGGAGCCGGCTAACGAGGATAATGCCAGTTCTCTGCGGCATAGCGCTACTGGTCGTTTCCGCCGTGCCGTCAGTTGGTCGACTCAACTGTTGTCTCTCTGCCAGACCCTGCACGCCTCGTCCCGCATGTCGACTGGAAACTTGATCGAGGTCACGGTGTACACAATTATTCTCAACGGCCGTTTCCTTCGCTATCGCGATGAATTTTCGGATGCCCTCATACAATTAAGTGTCGCGAGGGCTCTTTTGGACCAGCTTGCCGAAACATCCTCTACTAGTCGCGACCAAGCTTTGGCCATCCTCTTTTCAGACACAATAGGCCCTGAAATCCGTTATTGTGCACATGAACTAGGCCGCGCAAAGGCGTACGATGTGAACGGAATTGTTGAAGAATTCGCTCCTAAGTACCGAAATGAAATTGTGGAAGGTTGTGACGCATTGATTGCGAAACTACAAACTGAACAGAAGGCCACTTCGGGAATATCAAAACTCGAAGAACGTATCTGGGAAGGTCAACCTGTTCCAGTTCGAAATCCGGAACTTGTGGATGTGCTGCTCCGTGTTCAAGCCGCGGAGATCTCGCTCAGTAGGCGGGATTTGACTCCGGAAGCCCTCAAAAAAACGAAACTAGGTGCTACTGCGTATGATGCAGTATTATCTGCATTCAGCGACGCGGAAGAAATAGCTCGAAAACTCAAAGAATCACAACAGGTAAAGCCACGACTGGTCATGATATCAATATTAATTAACGAAGCTGCATCTATTTTTTTTAGCTTGTAGGTGGGAGTACAAATAACGCAATTGGAGGCAGAGATATCCATTTCGTCCATGCTTACATCGTCTACCAACTACTTTCTCGTCGTATCCAACGCGATCTTCTCCTTGTGAGTACACTTCTTTCGACGGGAGGAGGCGAGAAGCAAAGAGCACAAATCACGAAGAAACCACTACGCCGCAGACTCAATGTAGAACCCATTGACAATAGGCTGTATCCAGCAGTAGTCAAGCTTTTGGATACAGTAATCCAGAGTTTGACGCAGATGCGGACTCTTACAATAGTGGACGATAATCCAGATTTAGCATCCGCCGTAGAAGCAAGAATATCCTTCACTAACGGACGCAGATGCCTATATCTCGCGCGATGTTATTCAACGGCGAAGAAATACGCGGAAGCCTTGACGTTACTCCAACATGCAACTATACACGTCCGAGAAACAGTGTCAGGCATAGCGCTGTCTGAATTCGACCTGATTACGAATGCATCTACTCCCTTTTTCCCTATGTATCCTGAAAGCATCAAGGAGTTTGAAAACGAGGTTCTCGCAGATGGGATGGAACACAAACGAGATTGGTTTGCCTACAATGGTGGCTCCGTTCAAGCAGATCCAGCGACTCACAAGAAGCCACTTTTTTTCAACATCGCTCTCAACTACGTGGAATTAGATATGGATCGTTTGCAGCTACGTTCTGGAAAAGAATCTGGAGTAGTTCCGTCTACAGGAGGTACACTATCGCCCATCAAGACAGAGACGGTTGAAAAGAAGTCGTTACCAAAGGCCAAAGCAGAAGAACAAAGAGAATTGACACCCAGTGTGCATCAAACGCCTCGAACAGGCCTTGGTAGTTTACTAGGGGGCTGGTGGAGCAAATAGTCTCTGTAGTGCGACTGATTGTTCGGTATAATAGTACATGTACATTGATATAAAACGCAGCTCTGCATAGAAGCTGCTGTTTTTCCTGTGATTATGGATTCATGTATAAGCTGAATAATTACGACAAGATGAACTGGACAACTTCAGTATGCAACAACAGAAACGGAATCGTGGCCACATACCTCTCCTGCATCATTCTCTGTCACATTAGATTCGCCTCCTTGTTGCCTCGCTTCGTGGTCGCTGATAAGTGATATATGCCTGCCGACGTCTTGAACCGCTCCCCAGAACTCCGTATTTCCAGGACTTGCGAGGCACTTCTGTTTCAACTCCATGATGAAGCTAAAAAGTTTCGTTGGGATCTATATTTCCTCTAGTGAAAATTCTCAAATACCTGTTCCACTTGGAAATTTCATCTTCCTACACAGAATGGTCAGCGGGGAAGATCACGGAAAATATGTAAGGCGCTCATACCGTTAAACATGTATTCCTCAGCTCTGTCATGCATTCTATCATTTCTTGTGTCCTCCTCGAGCCGAAGGGTCTTATCACTATCTCGCTGATAACTGCCGCGAGATCTTCGACAGCTTTGCTAACGATGTCTCCTTGTGCAAGATTTTTCCGGAAGTCCTTTAAGGGATAAGTATTGCCAATAATTCTTCCCGGAGCGATGCCTGGGTCGACGTGGGGAGAAACGGAGCGTGCAGGAGTAGGGAGAGGGCCTGTTTTACTGACGTTAGCTGAATTCGCGTCAGGCTTCTTCTGGTCTAGAATGAGGTCGTCATCGTCAGCTTCTGTCTCACTATCATCGGCTACTTTTGTTTTGGCAGAGAAAGCCTCCACGATATTTTGGCGAGAGGCGGTGGTCGAAGGTCTTTTCTGGTCTAACAGAAGCATATCGTCGTCTTCATCCTCAGCGTGGGCATGTCCATCCTTCTTAGCTCTAGCGATCCTCTTTGGAACTGATATTCGATGTTGAGAGTCTGAATCACACTGCGAAAGAGCTGAGCTTTACCTTCTTTAACTTTGAAGACTGCGGTACATTCTTCGATTGCACTCTGTGCTTTCTTGAGGACCTTCTTTGGCGGGTCGAAATATTTGGTTAGTTCAGGGTGCGGAGGAGGTAAAGGATGGGTTGTTATGTCGTTTACGACGGCGCAATGAAACATGGCTTGTTTCACGCGATGCACAGCTGGATTATAAACCTCGATTGGATTGAACCAAGGCATTTTATTGCTGTGACGGAACATGAGGGAGGAAAATGGGGTATCTAACAAAAGACTTACCCGTCTTCATCTTTGATGACTTCCATGAGGTCCATAGCATCCACAAAGTCATCCATAGCCGCAAGCTGCTTTTCTGTTGGGATATAAGGATGCTCAGAAACAATCTCCCCTTTCTTGTTGACCAGACGGTCAAGAGACGCAAAATTGTATTTGCGAACGTCGTCGGCAAATGGCATCTGTTGAAAATCATTACAACTGCAAGCCGAGTAGGATGTTTAGTTACCTGACACCATAAGAAATAATGAACTTCAGGGCCTTCAACGGGCAAAAGGACGCCCATCTTCGGATCTGAGCCGTCTTTTGATACCGTCCGAACGATCGCCATGACCTCTCGCTTTACCATTGCCTGAACAATCGCTGAGAGGGCAACTTCATTCTGAGGTGAAGATGCATCTGCCCAGACATATGACACTTCCCCCATGGATAATTCACGTCGGAACTGGCAACATCGTTAGTGAATTTGTGTTGACAGAGAGTCGGACCTACATTCTTAGCAGGGAAAAAACCGCATATATCCATTCCCTTCTGAGTAGTGGAAAGTTTCAAGAATTGCCCATCTACACAAGGGGCATACGTTGTTCCATATTTGAAACCGCGAACTAGCTCTTCCTTCTCGATCTGCTCAAGTGTTGGTGATTTCTTTTCAGTATCATCGGTTTCGCCTTCAGTCGTATCGAGTAGCATAGCGCTGTCGTCCTCTTCTTTCATCGTCACATCCCCAATTTCGTCTTCGTTTGCTTCTGCTACCTTGCGGTCGATGTAGAACTCGGTTCGCATCTTTAGTTGAGCAAAAACAGATTTATCAGGGTCTGGCTGGGGTTCTTTAACTTCCATATCGACTTCTTTAGGCTTGTCTGTTCGCAGTATGAATTTCTTCCAACTCTTGGGTTTCGCGATAGCTGTGGCCTTGCTTATTTTGACTGGTATTTCCAAAGCTTCGTCAGAACGACTGACGGCATCTCCTATCCGTAGGACATTTGCCATGAGAACTGACTTAGTAGACTTGGAGTTTGGAGCGCTGATGTTTTTTAAAGCATTTTCACATGTACCTATATTGCACTTGTCATCATCCAACTTGGAAGCAACGTCTCTATAGAACTGTTCGTTTTGACGCTGTATAAATAAATGTCAGCAATTTCGTTCAATAAGGAGGGATCAATGTTACCTTGATAAATGTCTTATTAAGCTCCTTATATTCATAGTCTTCATCGTCGAAATCAATTCCCCTGCATCTGGATGAGAAATGTTGACACGAACAAAAAGGAGCACACATACACAACTGTGAAGTATATGTTCAATAGTTTCATTTTTGCAGCAGTGGCCTCCCAATCTTCCAACTCAATGGGGCTCTCAGCATCTGTAAGCATAACAATTCTGCGAGTCCATGTTTTCTTGGTGTTGAGATACTTGGCCTGCGTTTCGATACCAACTATAAGAGCATCGAGAGCTACAGAACATGGTCATCGACATTTCCTGCATTATGATGAGGGACAACGTACGATCACCAGAAACACTTGAAGGTTCAAGTTTGTCGATTTTGGCGAGGGTTCTTGAGCTTGGTTGTGCGATTGGAATATATTCAATAACGTTTTCGTAGCCTCCATGTGCGGAGTTGACATTATTTCTAGTATCTGTGTGTGATTTTTAACAAAGAACGAGGCAGAACGCGACTGACGTTTACCCTCGGAGCCGAAAACTATAACACCACATTGGTCTGTCTTTCTACCCTCGTAAATCTACAAGACTGTAAAAACTATGAGACACAGTAAAATAGACGATGTCATACCATTTCCTGTATTTTGAGTTTGACGTATTGCAACCCCCATTGGAGGTGCGTGAGTTCGACGGTTTGAGTGTGCCCGTCGGAAGTTTCAACGTCCATGGTGCGTATAGTTCCCATCGATGGAGAGGTATCAATGATAAACATGGTGACGGTGTACTAGATATGATTTAGCAGAGAGAAATAGCAGGCAAAAGGGACGTACGCCATTTCGTGGTGCATCCATTGTTGTGGCGGGAGTCAGACGCGACGGGATATTAGATCACGTGTGGGAATGATTATGGGTGACTGTGTGACACATTGTGTGTTGTCTCTCTCATTCATCACGCGGCGGACGCGGGACATCCTGAGCCTCTCCAGCCCTCCTCTCCAATGTCTGCGCCTCTTCTGGGAAATGGTTTGCCCCAAAACATGGCCCAGCAGCAGAATCAGCACCGCTCAAATACAGCGGATCTCCAGCAAATGATCATGGTCTGTCGACTCTTATCCACTTCCTCACCAACTCACCCATTTCCTTTAGCGCCTCAACTTCCTGCGCAAAAATCCAACGGAACAAAAGTTCCCGACCGAGATGGACTATCTGGGAAAATGCATCTCGGCCTTCAATGTCCAAAGTGAGTTTTCGGCCCTTATTGTCCAAATCTCTGTTCCAACATCGCTCCAAGGGCAGCGTCAAGTGAATGCCATGAGCAATGGGCAAATTCCAGCTCAGCCCATGACCAATGGCCACACTCAACCTCTCACCAATGGTTCTGCAACACCTCCTTCCCTTACCACTGGGCCTCTGCCCACCCAATTACACCCCTCAGCATCTCAGACTCCAGTATCATTCACT
>QFFD01000371.1:0-26616 GCA_003314615.1 Pholiota microspora
TTAAGCTTGGATTTTTGTTCTTAGTACTTACTATGATTATCATTACTCGTATATTTAATATACTTGTACTTAGTAATAGTTACTAGGTGTGGTACTAAGTATTGGAGGTTCAACCTAACACACACTTGCAATTTTATCTACAATGTATTCAAATCCATTTATGAATCAGAATTCAGAATTCAGCAACTCGCCAGTGAGTGCATATTACAAAGATTAGCTAGATCTATGGACAGGACAGCCGTTATGATTGGATTTCCAGATGAAGCGCCGAGCAAAACAATGCGCAGGCTTTGTGTCCTCACCTGGAGGCGCGAAATCCGAGTGGTAGACTGACGAGGCTAGATGCTCCATCAGGAGCAGGAAATAAGATAGCATATATTATAGCTTGACTAGCTGTGCATGAGAAGGGGCAGAAATAGTTGAAAAGATCACTGGGCAGAGTATTTGTTGTCCTGCACTTGCTCGGTCTTCCTGTAGAGCGGCCTACTCTGCAGCGTCCTCCGTTTGGCGCCGGCCTCAATTGCCTTCTTGATCTGCACGGAAGCGCTGACCTTCTCTACGCGGGCGCGTTGTCTCCGTTTGTTGAGATGTGAGTAGTCCGCGCCGACGCCTACCTCCCGGCCATACACGTCTTTTTTAACTTCCGGTGGAGGTAGGTTTGGCTGCGGGGGCATAACCTTCCACACGAACTCCATCTGCGACGCAGCGACCTGCTTCCTCTCCCTTTTCGTCGTGGGCTCTATTTCCACGGGGCGCGAGCCTGCCTTGGGTTGTCGGATTGTAGTAATCTCCTTGGCCTCCTTCAGCGCAACTAGCACTTCTTTCTTTAGAAACCTGTATGATATGAGCTTTATGGCGGAAATAGACTCAACGGAAATGCATACCGTATAGAACGTATGGGATGGTCAGGATTTGAAGGATACAAGTCCCTAGCTTCTGGCACTATTATCTTCGACTTCCCATGTCTAGTCTTGGGAACAGCCCGTTGCGGAGGTCGAGGAATGGGGTAGGCTTCGAAGCCGGGAGGTGCTGGCTCCTGCAATGCAAGTTTGTACAGGTGTTTGGTAGAGACGCCTTCAGTGAATTCCTGTGTTTTGAAGATATTGCGGACGATGGCAATTCCTGCGGCTTTCGCTGCGCCGCGCTGCTGGAGAAACTTGCTTACTGGGGCGGCCATAAGTGTTCGGAGTCGTCGCGCACGACCGCGACCCGCCTGAAATTTCGATGTGTATGCGTATGCTTGGCAGCGGCTTCGGACGAATACTGTGTCCGGGAATGGGCAACAGAGCCTTTTTAACTTTTATCTTGACAATCTCTGCACTCTTTGTGGTACGTTAGAGGTATGGTCGTAGGCTAGTCTAGATCTGATATGGAACAATGGTATCCTTCAAATAATTCGAGAAGCTGAACAACTGCATTTACGGCGGAGCTCCGAGTTCTAGCGGAGCCCAAATGGTGCATTCCTGATTTCAACTGGTTCCGAACTTACTCAACTTCTTCTCTTGTTTAATATTCTGCATGCACCTTTCTCGGTATTGTATGAAAGACTGCTTTGACGATGACAAACGACGAGGACTATTAGCGCCAGGCGCAGTCACGAAACACAAAATATGAGGTATTGAAATGTTTTCCTTTTCACTTACATCCGTGTGTTTAACTTTCATTCTGAAGATAATCGAAGGATTCAAAGTCTCAGTACAACGCCTAGCCGATAAATTAACCAGCACTTCGGGAATTTGAACGGTTAGTTACTTCTTCATGACCTCGGGCCATTGACACGACTCGAGTCGTCCTTGAGGGTAAAACCACACTGCATTGTCAAAGGATTCAATCTTCGCTTCTCTACATTCACCATACTCTATGCAAACGCTGAAAGGGGTATGTATTCCTGAGCGGGCAACTATAACAGCCAGAATGAATTGAGGTATCTATTGGGTGTTTGATCCTTGAACTACTCAGGAATAGCTGACAAGTTCTCGGTCTCTGTTTACTCCTTCATCTGCTGGTACTGTGAAACCTAGTGTCTACTCTATGTCGCTTGCAGGCTCGGTTTCGGCGTCTGACTCTGCTCCAGGCCTGGGCGTATCTGAATCTTTTTTGAACCTTCTGCTCCTACGGGGTGGACGCCGGTGAACGAGGTGTTCGTCATTCTCAAGGACTGTGTCTGAAAGGCCCAATGGACGCGTATTTGCAGAGTTGGCAGCTGCTCCGGGCAGCCATTCGATGGTGACAGTACTATCCAAAGACTGGGTACTCCACTCGGGAAGGACCTGCCTCACGGCGTTCCTCGCCTCGAACGGGCTTTTGAGCGCTGTTTGAGCAGGCAATTTAATAGGGTACGGTGTCATGGATTCAATGAACTCCTCCGCCAAAACTCTTCCTTGCATAACGGAGTCAGAATACTGGAGCACAGGAAAGGCAGCCCGGGCGCGGCGTGCTTTAGGAGTCTCAAGAAGCGAATTCAGAGGACGTCCTAGATCGGGGGTCTTGAAAGGATCCCTGTAAGTGTTGTCATTGGTCGGTCCAGGATTAGGGAAGGGATCTCCACGATGCCATCGTGTGTGGGTACCTAGCCCAGTGGCGGAGGGTTCTACTGTCATAAGTGTGCCTTCACGAGCGAGCGGGGCCCCTGGTTGATTGGCACGAGCTTGTTTAGGTTCATCTCTAGGATGGGTACCCTGTGCAGTGGCAGCTGCAGCTTGCGCTCGTGTTTGAACTGGCATGCTGGGAGGACGAAGAATTAGTGGCGGATGAATTGAGGATAAAAGACTGCCAGAGGTGCGCCTCGTTTTGTACTCTCCGTTTATATTCAAGCCACCCAGTCCGTTGCCAGGTAATCCGGTCCTTCCACTAGCGCTTGAGCTGATTGCCTTTACAGGATTTCAATAACTCTAGGTCGTATCAAAAATAAATACTCGATACAGCGCCACTACACATTACATCCGGTCCATGCGTAAGCTTTCCTGAGTTAGTGGCACGACACAGACTGCCACTCTTTTGCTCCCAACTTTTGGTGTAAAGAAGGCTCTCATTGATGGCTTTTATGAAATTTGTATCAACAAATCCAGCAATGTCTAATTCTACGAGAGGATACTAACGGCATCCCTAGATCCTATTGAAGGAAACGGAATGGCACAGCAACAGAGCCACTGAAGTCAGGGGTCGTCAGGCTTCGGGCCATAGAGGTTTTAGCGCCCATTCAGACCTTTGGAACAACAAAAGGGGCGCAATTGGTTATTGAAGCTTCATCTCCGCAAGCCAATGATTGGCCCAAGCGATTCCAAAATGATCGCGGAGCCGCTCGATACATATGTTCGGCAATCGACATTTGGGTCACTGTCTACGCATTGCAAAGCGTCGTTGCGATATTACTGCATACGGCAATTGGACCACACTTCCTGTCACGTCGGTGCTTTCACCAAGCATGAAAGTGGTAAGTGGCGACGAATGGAACCACATTGATTTCGGTTGATGCTGATTGCTTGGTTTTCATATAAAGTCGGAGCCGTTACAAGCATACAATATCCCCTTTCCATTCCTCAACATCGGTCCTCAAGAGACGCGTCAAGATATCGCGGTCGACCCAACAACATTACTATCTCTCTCTCTTTCTCCCCTACACATTATATAATGAGCCCCTCTACACCTAGCAAACGTGGACACGCTCACAATTTCGCCCCATACGTCGTGAGAAACACCCCTGGGCGGTCGAGAGACCCTCCTGCTTCCCCGGAAGGCCATCGCGTCGATGGGCGCGCGAAGTCCAGTCATCCCCTGGAGTCTGTCCTCACAGGGGGCGAAATGATTGACATTGCGGGCGAATTGATTGGTACGGGAGGCATGCGGGAGCTTAAGTTCGCGAACTTCAAAATGCGGTTGGACAGCGAGCGTCGCAACGTCCAGCGCGCTGCGGATTACCATCAAATGTTGCCAGAAAACCAAGCCCGATTGCCGACAAATCTCCAGACCCCCACAAGGAAAGGCAAGGGCAGGGCCCTTGCACACCCACCGTCCGTGCAGTGCACGTCCGCCACACCGGCACCTCCGTATGATGCCCAAGCCGGGCCATCACATACCCAGCGGAGCTCTGCTAGCGCAGCTTCGCGCAAACTGCAAGCTGATCTTGCAGCTGCCCGTCCGGCTACGGGTAATGACATCGAGGACGAGCGCGTTGAAGAGGCGCGGGTGGAGAAGGAGAAACGGAAGCGAGAGGAGAAGCGCAAGCGGGTGGAGGAAGATATCAAGAAAATGGAGGAAGTGAAGAGGCAGGCAGATGAAGTGAAGAGGCAGGCAGAGGAGGCGAAGAGGCAGGCGGAGGAAGCGAAAATGCAGATAGAAGAAGAGACGAAGCGGCTAGGTGAAGAGCGGAAGTCGATAGAAGAGGAGAGGAGGCGCGTGGAGGAGTTTGCTAAAGAGATGGCCGAACTAGCGGCGGCCAAAACTGACGAGGTGGACAGGGAGATTGCTAACTTCAAAAGAAGCTTTGAGGAGGAGCAACAGAAATGGGGCGCCGAAGCCCAGGCGCGACTTAACGCGCGCTTCACACAATACGAGGGGGCGCTCCGTGAAGGGCTCGAAGAACTTTGGGCCAGAGCTCAACAGGGAACCTTTGACCATTTGAAGGCCTGCCACGAAGCTGCGGAGCAGTTCAAAGCCTATGTGCAGGCTTGCCAAGAGTTCGCCTCCATGGAGGCTCTGCGACAACAGGCTGGTCAAAATGGGTCGCAGCAGGAACAGAATCCACAAGATGTTCGAGGCCCTGACAGCGACGCACACGACCAATCCGCTCCGAACGAAGCCAAAGAACAGCCAGAGCCCCCCGCACCTACTCTTGCTGACACAGAGGCTCCACCGAATGTACCTGGTGTCGACGCCAACAATGTCTTCCAGCACAACTACCCATCGTCTACGCCTTCCACAGACGCTCCATATCAGAAGGCTGCGCCAGACGTGTCTGACGCTGGCGCGGACTATGCTGACTTCCTCAGCGACTTTGGAGATCATGATGATTTCGACGCTATGTCTACTTTCTCTGACATGGAGGAATCCCAACAGGAGGCTGATGATATGCCAGATGCTCAATACACTGGCGCTCCTTTCTTTCAGTCACAATCCTTGCGGGACATCTCGATGCAAGATACATCGATGGGCGGGTCCATGATGTCCATCTGCTCGACGGCCTCCGATGTCACTATGATGGAGGATGATTTTTATGAGCACTGGGAAAAGCAATGGAAAACCATAGAATCTGCTTGGAGCTTGGGCGGAGTGTCCCTACAGCAGATTCCATGGCCAAGACTTCGTTTTGGCCCATTTTATCTCATTGAACAAGATGTGCAGGATTTCTGTGAAAGGCTTCCCGAACGTCTAACAGTCGAAGGACTGCTCAGGCATTACGCGCCAAAGCATTTCAACCGTGTGGTGGCAGAGAAACTGGATGAACATATACGAGGTGAGGCTAGAGAACTCGCAAATCTCTGCTGGCATATGCTAGGTCAGTTCCTTTAAACACATTCATTTATTGTAAAATTGTATTTCCAAACTCTGGGTCTTGTTGTACGAGCCTTGTTTTACTATCATTTTTGTACGCTCTTTTGTAATACGCACTGTTATTTTTTGGGGGTTGCTACATTATCTGTAACATAAACTTATGTCCAATCATGATTATACTCTCTGCCCCATAGTGTAAATAGGTTTACTGTTCGAAAAAATCAGACCGAAGAATCCCACAATATTCGGAGAACTTCGTCGGAAGACAGTCTCGGGAATATCTTTCGAAGTACCTCCTCATGCCGTGACTTTTTCCCTGCCAGCCGCAATCGCACCAGTTTGAGCCTGGAAAATTTGTCTGCGCTCAGTTCCTCGGCTACTGCACTCCATGGCATTAGCATCAAGTCGTGTGGCGCGTTTACAAAGTGGATGTCGATTTTTGTTACCTCCGTCGATGTTAGCTGACCAAGAATCTTCACCAATCCGCCTGTCGGCGAGATATTTTCGCTCGCGAGTTTGGCGATAAGATAATGGCTGATCGACAAGCTCTGTAAACCCGTATTATAGACGAGATTAACTACCGAAGGTAGCAGTGTCGTTAGTACGAACATAGAAAACTGTGGACAGCTAATTTTGCATACCTTCGTGAGTCGCTCTAACGAGATTTAGCTTCAAATGCTCAAGGTCCGGACCGAGCGCTTTGAGGAAAAGGCCCAACACCTTCTGGTCTTTGGCACCCTTTACGCCTCCTAATGAAACTGCCTTAAGCGGGGGAATAAAAACCCGGGATAGAATCCAGGTCAAGAGAAGCGTTTGACCCGGAGTGTTCAGGTGCAATGTATGAAGCCGTCGAGGTAACTGAAGGTTTTCAGGAGGTGATTGATCGGGCAGCCACTGCAGCACTGTGATATCCGTCAGAAAAAGTTCTTGCAGACTTCGTCTGGCGCAAATAACCAACAATAACTCCTCAAACGTCCAAAACGCACATCGCGTGAGTTCCAACCTCGTCAGATGCGGGAAAACTCTGATTTGCGATGAGATCGCGCTAATGTTTTTAGACGTCCGTGGAGGAATTTGAACACCTTGAAATATCAGAGTTCGAAGGGCTTGGCAGTTGCCCACAAATGGTAGCAGGTACTCGTTGAACGAGATGGTAGGTGAAGGGGACTCCGGATCAGCATGCTGCAGGGTGTGGAGGACAAATGTAGTGGTAGTCTGTATCGAGAGTGTGTGCACGAAATTGGCTAGCGCTGATCGAGGCGCTGCAATCATGCCGAAAATCTCTTCCCCAGTTTCGTTTCGAATGACAAGAGAGGGCTTCTTGGGCAAGAGGAGAGGTCTGGCTCGGGCGAGCCACGTCTTACAAACGAGGGCGCAGTTCCGCAGTGTGTCTTTGTCGTAACGCAGAGAGTCGATACAGTAGTGGAGCAGCTCTAGCGGGATTCTGTTCGTCAACTCCTTCGGTAGTGGGGTGGTACATTCAGTATCTGGTGGTATGAGGAAATGAACACGAAATGTTGAGGGTTTGAGGATGGATCTTCGGACAAGCCTGGGTTGTGGAAAAGGTTGTTCGAGCATCATACCAGGTGCTGTAGCTGATGATGTTGGTTCTGAAGAGACCGTTGCGCCTGGTAGAGTTTTACTCTCTGGCGGCATAAGACCGGACGAGTCGACGTCAATGGCGCTCGATAAGAGTCACTGCATATAGGATCGATGCCGATGAGGCCAAGTTCGATGATAACGGTTACCATTCTACATGACAGAATGATACTGGACAAGGATAGATTGCTGTACCTTTCGAGCGTATTCCGTCTCTAAGCTGAGAAATACGTTGACTGGCAGGATATGGCAATGCTTCTAGTGACTTGTGGTCAGAATTCTGTTCAGGAATCAGTATGAGTGTGCTTTTTTCGGGGAAGGGGATCCAAGTTTACGTTCCGGGTGTGCTAACCTTATGTTTGCATGAGTTAAGTGACTCAGCTGCAGAGTTTCGGCGCTGTTGCTGGCACTTGCAGAGCTTGATGAAGACCTTTGAATCCGAAAGGGGGTAAAGACAAAATAGGAGTGTCGGGTGGTCCGCTCTGGGAGTCAGTAGCGCGCAACAAGTCAGAAAGACCTCAGACTGAGCGCTAATATAGGAACTGTGGAATGTGTTCAATTACAGTATGTTTTCAACCGAATCTTATCTTGATATCCGAGGCTTCAACGAGATAATCGCATCTCGATACGCAGGTACGGAACACGCAGGTCTATCGCTGATCTATGTCGTTAATTAGAGGAAGAAGGCGGGGAAAAGAAGGACATAAGCCATACCGAGTCGCGTCTATGAATTGCTCAGCCGCTGTCGCACGTTGCAAAAATCGTAGTCGGTACCTTCCATGTATCACGCTAAACTTTCTCTGGAATTGTCGTACGGCGCGTTGAAGCCGATGAGCGAATAGGAACGCATCCCACCCGACATATTAATTCTCGACACACATCAATTCGACGAGGGAGGGGTGCAAAAAATAAATCGCACGAAGGCATCATTCCATGAGCAAAAACTTCTGTTTATATTTCTTCTCGTCTATACAAGGAACGTTGATCGGCCAACTAGCGCGTGCATCACGGTTCCATCCACACAGAAAGACCAGATGTCTAGTACGAACGGCCGAAGAGGGTCCAGTGCTTCGCGTCCTTACCGCATGCCGTGCACTTGGTTTTGCCTGCTTCGATGGGTGCCCAACGGGTTTGGTCGAACGGAATACATAGAGATTTGGCTCCAGCGGAGGGAGCGCGCTCATCTTGCGGCTCGGAGCTGTATAAGCATATCAACGGATTTAGCACTTGTACACGAGGGAATAGATAAAATGCGTACGCTCGGCCACTGCGTTCCTTGATATCATCTTCGCAGGATTCTTCGTCGCACCAGGGAATGGCGACGATGCACTTGTTATCTAGCGCGGGAACAAAGTCCTCCCACTTAGTCACCCCGATGACACGCGCATCGTACACGTCCTTCGCGCGGTTGAACATGTCGCTTTGGATCGTTTTGAGGAGGTCAGCAACGCTGACCTCCAAGTTCGCCAGCGGAATGGGGCTCTTCGCGCCGTTATCGCGGCGAACAGTGAGCGTTTGCTGCTTAGCCAAATCATTCGGTCCAATTTCCAGGCGGAGAGGAACACCTTTCTGTTCCCAGTCGTTAAATTTGTATCCGGGGGTGTAACCTTCGCGGAGATCGGCTCGCGCGCGAATGCCAACCTTCTTGAGGGACTTGGCGATATCTTCGCATGTACTGTTAATCTTCGCCCGCTGCTCGTCAGAGGTCTTTGCGGTGATGCCGCAAGGGACGATGGCTACTTGAATGCTGGCGACGCGCGGGGGAAGCACGAGACCTTGGTTGTCTCCGTGCACCATGACCATGACGCCGATGGCGCGCGTCGAAAGACCCCATGAATTTTGCCATACATATGACTTCGAGCCGTCGTTCGGGTCCTCGACGAAAATGTTAAACATCTCCGGACGCGAGAAGTTCTGCCCTAGACAATGAGACGTGGCAGCCTGAATACCACGACCTGACGTAGGAATGAAACCCTCAATGGTAGTTGTGTACAGTCCGCCAGCGAATTTTTCCTTTGTTGACTTAATACCAGGGACGACGGGGACTGCAAGGAGGTCCTCATATACCTGGCGATAGAGGTCGAGAATTTGGCGAACCTCTGTGTCAGCTTCGGCCTGCGTGAGGTGCGCGGTGTGACCTTCCTGCCACAGGAACTCGCGCGTACGCAAGAACGGCTGCGGGTTTTTGAATTCCCAACGGACGACGCTGTTCCATTGATTCAATTTCAACGGAAGGTCGCGATGGCTGCGAATCCACTTCGCGTAATAAGGGTACATAACCGTTTCTGAAGTCGGGCGAATAGCAATGGGTTCCTCGAGATCTGAGGATCCTGCTCTTGTCACCCATGCAACCTCGGGCGAAAATCCTTCGATGTGGTCCTTTTCACGCTCGAGCACCGACTGAGACACAAACATGGGGAAGTACGAATTTTGGACGCCGAGTTCCTTGATTTCAAAGTTAAACCAAGTCTGTATTTCCTCCCAGATACTGTATGACCATGGCTTGAGGATATAGCAGCCACTGACACTGTAGTATTCGATCATTTCTGCTTTCAGCAGCACCTGTTAAATTTCTCAACGGCAAAAAACATCAGGCGAAAGTTGCTGGACGTACGTTAGTGTACCACGTAGGAAAATCGACCTCCTTCTTCACACCAATCGCGATCTGCACGGCGCCTTCGATCTTTGCGTCATCCTTCTCTTTTGCGGCGGCTTTGGGAGCGGGGGCGGCCGCAGGAGCGGCAGTGGTGGCGGCAGCCTGTTCCAGTTCTAGTACTTTGATCTCGGCGGTTTCAAGGGTCGCAAAATACGCTTCGATGTCCTTCCCAGACAAGAATAAAGTTTGGCTAGAGGAATTTGCGTGGATGGCGAAAATGGATGACGAGGCGGTGATCGATGGATCAAGCACGGTCACAACTTTTGGGAAGACATTCTTGGTGATGGAAAGGGGAGAAACTATACGAAGCAGTTGAAAAATAGTCGCTATATACGAATAAATTACGCACGCGAGTCTTTGTCCAGTGAGAAAAACTCCTTCAACAGGTCCTCCGAGGCCAGGCGAAGCTCCTTCAAATTCAGTTTTTTGCCAATGGCGCCCGAATTTGTCTCGGTAGATTCGCGCGCAATGACAACTACTGGGACGGGGGTCGCTGTCTTCGCCGTTTTGGGCTTGTAGACGAGCGTCTTGATGAGCTCGAACGACGCCGGCGCTGATCCCGAAGCGATCAACGCATTCTTCCACGTCGCTGGCGACGTCGTCTCCGCATGGGTCACAGTCGCAGAGGGTTTGATAGACAAAGCATCGAGTTTCTGAACGATATCGTTCACGGAAGCCATGTTTGTGGTGAATGTACGGAAGAAAAAGTGATTTTGTTGGGTAACCTTTGGTTCTGACTCGCCCTTTCTTGGTCTTCTGACTCTTATCGATATCGGATTACGCCCATGAAGGACTCCCAGAACACGCGTCAGCTTTCCAGCATAACGCGCTACGAGCATAGGGATGCTTGCTGGCAATGTGATGGTTGAAGACAAGTTGTGTCGTCGTCGCTCGCTTAGATAAAATTTCTGGCCGACGATGCCCTTATCAGCGCACAAATCATTCTCGTTGTACGGCGATAGTTCGCAGGGAGTCTTTGCATTTTCAATGATACTCAGGAAGTGTTTTCTAAGACGGCAGTCTAGCGGACATCGTACAAAGCAAGAAATCATCGGTCGGTGCATGCGAGGAAACTGATTACAATTTGTGCCGAGAAATTTAGTATGCTACGAGGCAAGAACAATTAAACAGAAGGAGGATAGTACAAACCCAATTCTCAAGTTGGTACGCATAAGGAAGCTCTAGGATAGACAGAGTATTCGAGGCGAGATAATCTGGAAACGGGGGATCAAGTTCAGTCACAAAGGGCCGAAAAATTGGGTGACAAGGTGTATTTGACATAGCTAATAGTTTCTCGAAAGAAAGTCCCTCATTTTCTAAGGTTTTAAAAGTAATTTTTGGAGGAATGCGAGTAGAGATGATATGGATATCATTTAAGAGACGAAGCGGACACCAATTATAATTATTGTGCATGGTTGTCAAAGATAAAATTGATGCTTTCCAACTCATCCGTAACAATTTTGCGAAGTGCCGGTCAGGCAACATTACGGGTGTGTTGAGGGCAACTTTGAGGGATTTAGATATTGTATCTGCCATAGAATAGAAACCACTGTATTGAGACAAGTTCCCGGGGAATATCATCGAACCCCAGTGAGTCCGGACAGAGAGAGGTTACAAAGACTGTCCTGATGTTGTTCAAGGAATGTGAGGGGTTCCCCATCTGTACACGAGATATAAGAATATGTAGAAAGTGAAGAAGGTCGAGATGTTGAAGCTGTTGCGTAGCAGAAAGAAATTTCTTGGATTGCAAACAGATAGGGATAGATGTCGGAGCGTCCCATTCAATGAATTCGCAAAAATGCCAGGGCTACTGGCAATATGACGACGAGTCAACTCCCAAGTCGTTCAAATTGATTCGTCAATTTATTAGGTTGGGGAATTTGATCAGGAGAATTGAAACTACGACTTGGGGGCACGTTGTTATCACCGATATCATGAGATCTTTCAAATTGAAGTCTGATGCAAGATTAAGCCAGAAGGACGAGAAAGATACCGCTTGAGTACTCATTGTCATAGTCAAAGAAATGCCATCCCAGATCAAGTTTGCGCGCTTGATTTGAGGGCGCCGTCTTTGTCAACTAAGGCTGGGAACCTTGTTGTCGTACGAGGCACGAAGCTGGAAGTCTCTGTACTTTTGCACGGAATTCCTTCGTGTCTATACAACTGGTGAGGTACGATCCGTAAAAAATTTACTCGGCGGGCAATATCAGGATTTCCTATAGCTCAAGTTTAAAAAGTATAAGATACATGGCTGAAAGAGACTAACACTCACTGAAGTATTTCTAGCGTCTTTGTTGCTTGATCTGTGGTGATCGTGCAATTGAACGCTATATCGCGGAACTTTGCATCGATGCAGATGTCAAAGAATAAGCTATTGACTGCAGACAAATCTTGGAGCATCCAAAGAGGAATGAATTCTAGGATATGCCGCCATATTTCTTGAGGTATGTTGCTTATGATACTTTGAGAGAAGAGTCAAATGTCCAAGTTTGGTCAAGGGGTATGCGAAAAAAAAAAATCAAATATATCATCGGGACTACGTTTGGTTAAGCCGGCCAAGGGTACCCCCCCCCCCAATACTATATGCCGGCAATTGCCGAATTTTGGCGGAGTCCTTGTTTGATTTCAAGCTTGATGTTTGCCTCTGCAACAAAGGCCAAACAAACCTTCCTCCGATTGCCTCTTGAGTCTTGAGAAACTGAACTTGAACTGAACATCTCACAAACATCTCACCGAAGCGAGTAACTTTCTCGTCGACGTTGAAAACGACGCCTTCCACCATTATAATGGGTCCCCCTGTCAGATATCCAGTGCCTATCCAAAAACAACCACCACCCCACATGTCAGATTCACTGCCCCAGACGCCATCCATCAATCTGGGGATGTCGCCGTCGGTGAGATACGAAAGCAATCTCAAAGTTCTGCGAAGGCGGGACCCTTCTATTGTCTCTATATTCGACCAGTTTGGCCACGTCTGCGTCTACCACTACGATGGATCAAAATGGGCCAAGCATGGCTTCGAAGGGAGCATGTTCCTTTTCGAACGGTGAGCTGCCGTCCAGACGATCTCAACGGAATACATATGGACTTTTTATCGCTAGGAGTCGCTACCCGCCGTACGGTCTCTATATTCTCAACCGCGTTGGAAGTGAGGATTATATCCAATCAATTTATCCTGAAGACGACATCAGGGACGGCGGTAAATTCATCGTCATTAGATCTTACCCCGACTTTCTTGCCAATAGAATGGCCAGTATCCAGCCCAACAACGATGGGACCCCCTTGGACCGGTTTTCGCCCAAGTATGCTGTACCAGGAATCGACGACATACCTATGACGGAGAAGGGCCGGGTTGTTGCGGTTGGCCTGTGGATGCTCGCAGTCGATTCACGCGAATCGATGATGGAGGTTTTGAAGAGGTTCGTGGCTATGTGATCTTAAATCCCAACTTTGTTGATCTCTGGACAGGCTACATACTTATATCAAGCAGAATCTCCCATATCCTGAAGAGTTCCGGTACGGACCCGGACGACCTCCTCCACCCCACAGATTGCGCGCAGTGCGGAAGCCAGTGCCTGGTCAGCCAGAGGGCTCAACTTCGCAAGCACCTGCACAATCGGACAGCGAAAACGACCAACGGTATCATTCGGACGCTCCATCTGCGTCCAGCGGCGAGCTTTCCGCTGTGGACAAACTCTTTATGAAAATACAAGCACCTTCTGCCCCTCCTCCCAGTCATCAACCATCCCAACCTTCGAATGTGACACTTAGTACACTTTTTGCTTCTGCCATGAATCAGCCTGTGGCCCATCCGCAGGTCGAACAGCCGGCACCCCCGTCAACATCAGCCTCTAATACCGGACTTTCACTATTGGACAGCATTTTTGCCTCTGCTGCCCCGCCTGCCCCACAATCCACCCTTATTCTATCGCCACAACCGACAACTTCCCCGCCTCAGGTACTGAACCAAGACGTGGTCTCAACTCTTCTCGGAATCCCACCGTCACGTACGCCATCAGCTGCCTCAGGTTATAGCACCTCCGCCGTCTCCCACCCTAGCTCTCGAGAAGGCGACAATGAAGACGATGACGAGAGCGACTCACCGAGCCCGATATACCAGTCTACCCACTCTGTGGAAAATGGGTCGAGCATGGCTCGGAATGCTGGCTCTGATCTTCTGAGCAGTCTTGGTCTAGGGATACCCCGACTAGGCGGACATGGGAAGATACACGGGGATGTCACCCCGCGGAATGGCCTGCAGCGATCCGCATTGCCCTCTGGTATCGAGGCGATCTCATCGACGCAGACTGTGCGCGATTCCCACGTCTCGGCGCTTAAACTCGACCAGCCCCATCCCAATGGGAAGCCACGCGCTAACAGGGCGCTGGTACCGTTTGAGCCAGACTCGGAACTTTGGCCCTATTCCCGGGGCTCGACTGATACCTCGTCTCCTAGCGAGCGCGAGGACGACGGAGAGATCATGGAGCTAAATTTCGAGGAGACGAGCGTGCTGAGCGACCCAGAGGCGTTCGATAAGGCACTCAAGACTAAACGGAGTGCCGTGAATCTCAGAGGGCACAGCAACGGACACAGCTCATACACTGACACCGGCCCCTCTGGCACAGACGACAGTAGAAGCCCGAAGGGGAAGGTGAAGGGCAAGAAGAATAAAAAGGAGAGGGACGCGAAGGCCCGTGAGGCTATTGAAAAGAGCTGGGATGTGCCCCACCCGTCTTCTGTGTCTACTACCCAACACCAGTATACGAGCCCCCGCTATTTATCTCCGTCTATCGCGTCTCCGGAAAACGGCACCAACCAACTTGCAGCAGAGATGAAGACGCCGACGATGGCTGCTAGAGCGACACTGGCGCACGTCCCCGCAAGCAACGGCGCTGGGTTCTTGTCTCCCCAGCAAAAGGGGAAGAGCAAGGCTGTGAATGGGCATTCCAAAAGCAATGGGTATGCTCATGTAGTTGATCCAGAGCTTGTCGGGGAGAGTGTTATTGCGACGTTGGAGGCGCAACCGCGGCGTATTGGGAATATGGAGAAGAGACAGTTTACCCAGGAAGTATTGGCTCTTATCCATGTGCGTGGTTCTCTCTTCTCGTCTTCGGTTTGAGTGTTAATACAATATGTAGAACGACGCTGCGTTTGTGGACATGCTCTGGCACGAGTATATGGCGCGACAAGCCTAACACCACCCCTTTGAAAACTTCAACATGTTTATCAACCCCCACTTTGACCTAATTTAATCCCTACTTGTTTATCACCGGCGTTCTGGTCACTATATCCAACACACCCCATCCCACACCGTCTCCATTCCGACGCTTGTATTCTCGCACCTTGGACAGCATGGATTATGACTATGCTGGTGGCAATCATTTGCTGCTCTGTTCTCTCACCTAACCACCTCATGACGGACGACGATTCATATCATGTTTAATCCCTCCTACGACCCTCTCTATCATGACTTATTCAAGCCTGTCGCTAGTCCATGGCTCAGCTCGACCAAACGTATCATCTTTCCATCCAATTTAGTTAGCAAGTCAGCATTAGTCTCACCAATTCCCCCAGTATCATAAACGCATGCAGTGTATTCCTAGTCATTTCTCTGTGTCGGTTTCTTTATGTCTGCACCTTATTCACACTTCATTCATATGTTCTATTTTGTGTTCTGTGTTCTGAACTTTTTTCATTCGTTCCTGGTTATATAATTGTAATTCCTTCCTATTGCCATTCCTATTTCATTTCCCTTTCCCTTTTCAGAGAACTTGATTTGTATACTTCATACTTCTTGTTAGCCACGCAGATCCTGTCCCGTTTCCCTGTCTTGTTGTTATGATGTTTTCTGTAGCTCCCGAGCATTACGCTACTACTTCCTACCTACTTCCTATAACATCCACACTCCACTAGATACTACCACGCTCTTTACCAGTTGTTTGCGATGATTCACGTACGCATTTCAATGCACATACCTTGTGCGGCGCCTCTCAGCTTTAATTGCTGAGGGCCATCCTAGACTCATGAATATCGTGACAAGAACTACTTTCCTTCAAGCTTGTAAGGTTCGTGCATGGGGATGGCTTTTGCCGCTCTTTCCAATTGTCGACTCCTTTCCTCCACTTTCCGCAAATATATTTTCAAAACTTCTGATATCTATTGTGTCACTGTCATTCTATTCTCCTTCACTATGTTATTGATTGTTCAACTTTCGATCCTTGTGGCCAACTTCGGGCAGATTGCGACCTGGGCCTGATGATTCACCTCTTAGAGGAATGAGAGCACAAGCGCATCAATGCTGATATATCGGAGTCCGTGATCCAAAAAAGAGCATGTAAGATGTTGGTGTATGTACCACGACTATCGTACCACTTCCAAATTACATTTTGGTAATACAATATTTAAGTATCAAGTCCATCGTTGTGGTCGTACAATGTCTCATCGTTCTGTGTGAGAATGACAGCACAAAGGCGTCGTTGTTATAAGTCCGTCTTTCGTTATCGGTTTGTCGTTTCGTTCAAATTGTTCAGATTTGTTTACATAGCACCCTCGCTTCTCGAAATTATATACCTAGGGAAAACATTTGCATTAGTTACACCAAAAACAAGACGCCAATCTGGATTTGCTCACCATGCGTGTAAGACGCCAGGAATCCAACCTAATATACTCAGACAAATGTTGATCCAGAAATCTAGACAATAAGAACTTCAATATAAGGCTACATAGTCGTTTACTGCTATATACCTGCTGCGCAGCCGCGCTTCAAGAATACAGCGACCGGTGGGAGAAATCTGAGAAGGCGAAGAATGTCAGCACTGGCCCAGCGAAATCCTAGACGTAGTAGATACGATACACGTACATAGCGAGGAAGTACAGGAGAACATCGGAGGTTGGGGATACTACTTTGGACATTGTTTGAGGTGAGAACGAGTTTGGAACGTTTGCGAGAGGTAGATATAAGCAAAAGCGTCAGGATATTGCTTTGAGGTGAAAAGGAGCCTAGAGGTTGCCTGGAGGAGCTTTATATACTGGAGGGCCATGCGTTATGACGTCATATGAGTGCCTATGATGCACTGGCCACGAATAGAATTGTCCTATCGCCTCGAAATTGAAATTATATTTTTCTGGCTCAAACCTGTGGAAGATGAGAATAATCAGCTGCACTTGAGGAGGAATTTGAGTCAAAGAGTGAATAGTCCAAGATAGTCCAAATGCTGCCAGGCTTCATCATCAAGACACGGTCAAAATGTTCATCGAAGAAGGGAGGGCTAGCCGAATGTTTATCGAAGGAAGGGGGGCATGCGAAGGAGCGGGAGATGGGACAAATTCAGATCCATCTTCATCGTCTTCGGGCCACACCAAGCTCGCGGCGGGGCGTCCAGGTGCCCCAGATCTGACACCAGGACGCTCTTGGCCGATTACTTTGAGTTATAAGACTGATTTGACATAGTCGTTCCCCCGGAGCTCAAATAATCAAAGCCATGGCGCCAACATGGGAGTGTGGCCTGTGCATCGACCTTGCCTGGAGGTGGCATATCATGGGGGTTTGTGATATCGTCAATAGCGACGTCGAAGAGCCGAGGACTACAAGCTTGCCGCTTGCAAGCCAGTACGACTGTACATTATGCAGTTTGTCAGTCTCAAAATATAGCGAAGAAACCGAGTACTAGAGTTACGTACTTGTAATGACGAAGCCGTCGAAAAAGATGCAAGATTGTGAGTATGTGGATAGTGGACACATCTGAAAGATACCAATTACAGACTTCAACGTAGATTATATGGTGTCCTGCGTCCCACAAGAATCTGGCTAAATAGTGATCTCCAAAGGCGATATTGCTTCGGAAATATAGGAAATCTTCACCGCGGTCAAGCACTTTCACCTTATGCGCATGGAGGGTGGCGTCACTTCCATGGCCCTCCATGGTCAGACGGAAAATATGCAAGTACTAGGGTCGTTCCTACCGTGGCTTGGAAAGGGCATCTCGGGCGTCACGCAAAAATTGTATGTTGGAGATCCCTCCGTCGTGTCCACAGCAGCCTTCAAAGACCAACATGGAGTGCATAATATATAATCGCTTGGACAAAGACAGAAAAATGCCGCAAGGTCGATATTTCGAACAACCGTCTGGAAAGCTTCAATGCAAGCATAAGAACACAGATTCTGATTATGAAGCTTCTAAACACACCTGTTGGCTCGTCAGAATATCCCTCCAGCCCAGATGAAAGAATATTTCCAGGAGAATCTAGCCATCGCAGGACTGCATGCCATTGTAATCTACGTCGAAGATATGATACTCAGAGAGAGCTCAGTGAGAATAAGTGACGAGGTTTGGATCAGGTCAGGTTATTCAACAATGAAGATGGTTGGTTTCGCCAAGTTTAAACCGTAAACGTAATCGATGATGCCATGATCATGCCGCATGCCACCAAACAACACCCGAACTCGGTGTTCTCGCAGTTGACGCCCAACGGCGTACAACGCTGGTTCGACGTCAACGGCAATCGCATCTCATTCAATTGACGTGCTCTGAGCGCCTCGGTCAACGTATCCTATAACCCAAATGACTTCACGTTCAACACACTCTCCTTCTTCGCGTGCCCTCGTCGCGTTTCCTTACATTGCTGGCGAACATATTCCAAACACCCGCTTCACTCTCACACCGGAATACGATGGGGGACACTGGCAGCCTATATTGCACTCCTCGAACCAAGTTGTGCTCTACAATCCCCGATCTCATGCACTTTCGATAACCGCAGCATCCACAGAGAACGTGCCAGGCGTCGTGGTTGCCAGAAGACAAAGACGAGAGAGTGCCGAAAGAGAACCGCGGACTACTGGGGAAACATGTCCTTACTGCAAGCAGACGCTGCCTGCCGACTTTGCGGGATTTCATACCTCCGATTCTCATGTTGAAGAAGACGACGGCGGAGAGGAAATCGAAGGGAGGTGGGAGGATGATGTGGATAGTTCTCCAGACGGCTACGAGGAAGTGACGAATTCGGATCCAGCGTACCATTCGCGTGCTTCGGATTACTTTCGTTTGCTTGCGATTGCGAATGAAAGCACATCTTCCAGGAGACCGAGTCGGAGCCCAAGCCCTTACCGAGTGGGTAATGGAGGCGAGAGGCGAACGAACACGATTCCAGCAGACGAGAACCGGAGCACTAGGGGCGCATTTCCAGCTGAAAAGATGGCGGAAGGTTATTTCAAAACCTTTTTCCAGGAGGAGTATAAACTAGGTATGGGGGCAAACGGTACTGTATTTCTATGTCAGGTAAGTCCTTGCTACAATTTGTCTGTCTTTTTTTTTTCTCATGAGCTTATAGCATGTATTGGATGGGAACCCTCTTGGTCACTTTGCAGTCAAGAAGATTGCCGTAGGCGAATCACACACCTACTTGGTCAAAATATTGAAGGAAGTAAGGCTATTGGAGAGGTTACATCACCCCAACATCATCACCTACCAGTACGTCGAACATATTGTCTCTATATGCGCATATATTAACACAAAATAGTCATGCTTGGTTAGAGAACAGCCAGTTCTCATCTTTCGGACCAAAAGTACCCACTCTGCAGTACGCGACACGTTTCTCGGAAACTGATAGTTATTGATTCATGCACCATTCATGCACGCACAGTGTATTAATGCAGTGGGCAGAAGGCGGGAGGTAATGCCTTACTCATGTTGAAACGGATTTCGTCCTGATATGCGAACAGCCTAGACGACTTCATAGACGTCCGCCTCGGACGCAAAGCAGCACATGCCCACATGCACTCGCTTCTATCCACCGCGTCGACGTTCGACTCCCGTGGACCCCCAACTCCAAATCTAGCCATTCCAGATGATCCCGCTGCTCCAACACAGAGTTCCATACAACCAAGCTCAGGTACGCATACCTACCAACAACCGCAGCCGTCTCCGAGCTCTGGCTCAGACCCGCAATCGCGGTCGGCACGCATACGTGCATTCCGTGCGTATCAGCGCGCACCTCCAGAAGAGAAGGATCGCATGCGGCGAGAGATGGAGGCGCTATCTGGGCCGGGCTTTGCAGGTGTGCAACCAACGTCGCCGCCCATTGGTGGGAGGCCCACGACAGAGTGGAAGCCTGTGCATTTGTTAAGTGCATTGGAGGTGAAGAGTTTGTTCCAGGATGTTGTTGAGGGTTTGGCTTTTCTGGTGAGCGGCAAAACGGTTTTAGAGCTGGGCTATATGCTAAACATTACAATTTGGCTGGTATGCGTAGCATGATAAATCTATCCTACATCTTGATTTGAAGCCAGGGAATGTACTACTAACCTGGGATGAAGGGAAGCTTATGTGCGTAATCTGCTATACTTTCGTTTGTTTTATGAAATGTACTCATATTTTACAGCCCGCGCGCTATGCTTTCTGACTTTGGAACGTCTCGCGACATGATTAACTCCACACGTGCGCCTCGCTCGGGAAACACTGGAACGTGAGCGCTCAAACTATTCTACTCGTCCAATACCTACCTTTCTCATATTCTTGTGTCTTTGCTCATAACAATAGTCTAGAATACACTGCTCCAGAGACTCTTCCTTCGCCACATACAGGGCTTCTCCGACAAATTGATTCGAAAGCGGATATGTGGAGTTTGGGAATGATCCTACACAAGCTGTTATTTTTCAAATTGCCCTATCGGTGTGTGCATATATTTACAGTCTGAAATCTGCACTAAGCTCGCATATATCCTGTCGCTGTTGATTAGTTATGCCGCTGCAGGAGATGCTACTGGGGAACCAATCAGCAGGGAGGATGAAAGTGTCAAGATGGATAAATTGGAGAAGGAAGTCTCGGACTATCCGGGGTACGTTCCTTTCCTTTCCCTTTCCTTTCAGATTTGAACATAGACGCCCACAGTTTCAAATCAACACCAAACCTTGTCCTCAGCTTTGAAGCCAGACGGCTTCCACGTGCTTTCCTCGTTCTCCTCGAGAATTTACTACACAGATCACCTGGCAGCAGGCCTAGTTGTGAGAGGGTCAGTTCAGCTATCCGAGAAGGGAAGGTATGTTTTCTTGTCATTTTCATTTCTTCCTTTCTCTTTTTAAGGCAATTTGACACACTGATCATACATTGCTTGTTTCTGCATACACTTATTATAGTTAGACCCCCTAGAGGAATCAACGTCATCTACGACGCTTTCTTTGGGCCGTCCTAGGTCTGATACTGGGCCTACTGTTACACCCGCGCCTGGGGACGTTGTGCCCCTCACGGCAACCACAGAGCCTCTGAGCTCCGAGACGAAGCGCTTGCTGGCTCTCCCGCCCCCAGACGAAGTTCTGGGTCCAGAGCAAAGGAAATGGCGCATATGGCTCCGTCGAGCGCTGCGAGTAACTAACGTTACATTTTATGCTCTGCTGGGCAAAAGTTCTCGTCGGTCAGCAGGCGCTCGACGGCCAGACTCTGTGATCACGACTCGGAGGTGGAGGGTTGGTATGCGGGTGTTCCGGAATTCGCTGCTTGTGGTGAAGGTCTTGTCCATCGTGCGTGTGTGTCGACATCCAATTGCGTGTCCTAAGCCATGGGTCGTTGTGTTGCTATATGCGGGCGCCCTGGCGGATACGGTGTTTGATCATGAAGAGCTGTATAGGTTGAAGCCGGATCTGGTGAGAACGGCAGGTAATGAGAGAGTTGGAATGGGAAATGATGAGAGAGGGTCGAGACGCGAACGCCGAGGAAAATTGCAGAGGAGGGCGATGAAGAGCGTCGGTGTTACCATCGGTTTGGCTTTGCTTCATGTGGTGTTGTTGGGACTGAAGGCGTCCGACGTGCATGACGGTATGGTGAGAGGGATCCGGTGGTTGTTTATCTGACCAGATGTGTTCGAAGATCTCATTATGTTGCACATTTCATGCACCCATGTTTATGGTGTTACCTTCTATCGACTTTTCAAGGATGCACTACCATGCTAAAGCATAAGCTTATCTCGTCTCAATTGCATGTTGCTGCCGAAGTACAAGAGAGCAACTTCAACTTGTGGATTATTTGTGACTCAGTAAGTTCTTCACAGAATTTTGGTCATTATTATCGCTTTATCCGAGTTATGCTCACTTCCATCTCGATTCTTGAACATAAAATCTGAAGACTTGCCAGTGGCAATGAACGTTTCCAAATTATTTCTCAAGTATTTTTGTGCCGAATGCTGCCGCACGAGATTTTATCGTGACTTCAAACATTGACAGTCATGCACCATGTTTCATTCTTACCTCCATACATCACACATTCGCATTCTTTCATCGTATTTAGATTCATTTTGTCAACCACGCCGCCAACGCCCTTCGCAAATATTCCAGCCAGCCGCATCAGAACAAATGAATGTATAGGGCGCCAATCTCGGGCGCCTATTCTCCGAGTCCACTGAAACCTCATCGATCATGCAATCATGTTCCAACAGGATCAGTACATATCTGAGGATCATCATAGCACTGCACATACTTAGGTGTTCGAGCACGTATGTTATCTCTTCTCTAAAACAATGGAAACTGTTCACAAAACTCACTCAGTCGTAGTGGACGGTTCCCAAGCGCATACACTGACCAAACACTGACCAGTGCACGTTCTCGGTGGTAATAACATTCGCGTGTCAAAAACGTGTGGAACTTCGAGCCGACAAGGAAAACGTGATATGCATCTGATAGGCCAAGCGCGTTGCAATTTCAACCAGGTTACCGTTCAAAATATTTCGTTTCTTGCTTCTCTCCTTCGTGTAACGGTGTCATTTCGTTCTCATTCAAGGCAAACCGCCTTTTCCCTCACTCGCCTAACCGGCCATTCATCACAAGAGCTCCCTCTCCGCTCACAGCCTATCCCATTGTCAATATGGTCCAACTCGACTCCGCGATTCTTCCTGCTATCAGCCTTCTTACCGCCACCATCGCTGAGTTCAACACATTCCCATTTTCACCCGGTTTCGATATCAAGAGCGTTGCGAACCTCGCCCAGATTCTTCCGACGCATTCTTGGGAGTTTGGCACCAGTGCAGAAGCTCTGTTAGAACTCTACAACCCGGAACTGTCTGTCTTTGCCGCTACACCTTTCCCCGTTCCTTCCCTTCCACGGTCTCAGGTCAAGGCTCTTGCATATGCAGCCGTAAATACGGCTTTCGGTACTGGCTATGCTGCCCTCTCGAAAGGAAACGGCGCTTCAGGAGATCCAGCAAGTTTAGGCGTGAGCGCGGTGATGCTTGGAAAAACGGATGCGAAGTTTGCGACCGCAGCCAAAGAGACAGTGGATGGACTCCTAAACGATGTACCCCGATACTGGAATGGGGCCATCTCGCATCGCGCAAATTATCCTGAGCTCTGGTATGTGATATGCGGAAGGTGTCCTAAACTCAGCCTAAATATATCAACAGGGCAGATTTCATGTATATGGTCCCTCCTTTCTTGGCATACTACGCCGCAGACAAAGAGGACATCGACCTCCTGCAAACTTCTGTTCAGCAATGCCAACTGTACAGGCAAGTTCTTCAATCCAACAGTTCCGGAGAGCTCGATGGCATCTGGACCCACATCCAGGGACCCAAAAGCACAGATACTGGGTTCTGGTCGACTGGAAACGCATGGGCTGCTGCAGGTATGACGCGCGTGCTTGCGACAGTTACGAAATCCACTTTCATTAGCAACCTCACTTGGCGCCAGCAAGCAATCTCCGACCTCACGCAGTACATCAAAGAAATCGTCGATGCAGTGATGAAAGCACCATTGGACAATGGGCTCCTCCGTAATTATCTTAACGACGTCAGTGGAAGTGGTCACGGCTTTGGGGAGATTTCTGGCAGCAGCCTTATCGCAGCGACAATTTACCGCATGGCCGTTCTCCAACCCGACATCTTTGGCGCTGAATATATTGCATTCGCCGACGATATTCGCGCCGCACTCTCGGGAAACGATGCAAACAACCAGCCACATATCACCGTCATAGGAACTGCGACGCCTGCAGTCAATCCCATGGCATGGAAGGATACTACACCATTTACCAAGGGCAGCCCAGAAGGCCAAGCATTTGTGGTGCTCATGTACGCGGGGTGGAGAGACTGCATCACTGCTAAGCTGTGCTCCGCGCCTACATCTACCACTGCGACGACTACATTAACGAAACGCAGCACACACAACAGATTCCGCCGACATCTGGCTAACCTTGGCCACGGCTCTGCTTGATCCTACCTACGCTCGTCCAATGCTCAATGGATAATTTATCGATCAACGATCCTCATTTATACGGTATACACGACATACTCTCGCCCTTTCTGAGAACACCCCGATACCCATCATTCTTTCTCATTGCGTCTCATACTTCGACCTTGTAACCTGCCCCTTCTGTTTTAGCCTGTCAATCAACAGAGAGAACCTAAGTCCTCTCCATATACCTCGACGTCTCTACCTACGGTAACCCATACCAGTCTTATCATTTCAGTCATTGCTATTCCTAGAGACTAGCTCGCATCGTTCTGTGTCAGACTTTCCACTCCATCCTCTGTTATCGATGATGACCCCTTTGATAGGCCCTCACCATTGGCAAATTGTATGAGGCTGCGATGTATGTAATCGCGCGGTGCATCATTCATTTTTTATTTGTTTTACATACCTACAGAGCAATGGCCTCTATCGATTTTCTGTACCAGCTACATAATTCGTATATACCATGAACTATAATATATATGTCCAATTGGCTTTCGGAAGTGTATCTATTTCTCTCCAAAGTTTACAA
This sequence comes from Pholiota microspora, assembly GCA_003314615.1. Lineage (NCBI taxonomy): Eukaryota > Fungi > Basidiomycota > Agaricomycetes > Agaricales > Strophariaceae > Pholiota > Pholiota microspora. The sequence goes on from QFFD01000371.1 coordinate 24,481, forward strand.
CCAAGGACAGTAGGCGGCGCTCGTGCTAGGCAGGCTTGGTGTTTGCTCGGTGTTCACTGCTGGGTTACTTTCGCTGACGGGCTTCTCTGTGAGGCCGTTAGGAGGGTCATTGGAGGTCCAAAGATCAAACAAATCTTCACAGTTATTGATCATATCTAACAAGGCAGAGTTTCCCAGTTCTTGAAGCAGAGGTTTGAAGACATCATTATTGATAACGTTTGGGGTAGTTAGCCCAAACCGACGATGCTTCGTGACCAGATTAAAGATAATAAAATGTGGCGGGACATGTACGGAAAATAGTGTGTGGTGCAGTTATACTCAGAGGGGTAGATAGTCGAAGTCTCCTGGATGGTTCGGCGTGTTATTTCACCCCTCATTCCACCTGAGTGAGGAAGAGGAAGGAACGTATATGTAGAAGCTTTACTACAACGATTTACCGATTTACAGTCTGCAAAGATACACTGTTCAAGAAACAAGATCAAAGATGTTCCGTGTATGTTTAGAATGTACTCACTTTCATTATTTCAGAGTCTTGGGTCTCCTTCCACTCGTCGCTCTGCAAAAACACTGTGGGAAGGGAACGTACGCGACGAGGGTCAGAAGGAAGCAGGGTCTAACAGCCTCAGTTGAAAGAGGCATATCACTATGCGTAACATCAATGACTGTTCATATGTAGGATGAAAAATCACCGACAATTCATTAAATTGTATCTTGTGTTCACATTGAGGCCACGATACTGGAGGCCCCAGGCATATTCAAGTTTTCGAAACAGGATGTACAGAACAAGTCAGACTGAGCCCAAGATATGATAGATAGAATAATGTACGTCGTCCAAGTGTCTGAGGAACGCCAGGACACGTTTATAAACAGTCCACGTCTAGTGAGCTCTGAGTAATGAGACAGTACCGCTCCCTGACAGTCGGAAATGTATCGAAGAGAGCTGCCTCGTTTAAAGCAAGGTTCTTGTCTTTCAGCCGAGTTTGTGTTCTGGCCCGCCTGTTGTTTGAGTCTTTGTCGAACCTGCTTCAATGCTTCAGCGTTAGCGTCCACGCCTCTGACTCCCTTTTCTTCTCCAGAGACGTTCACAGTATCCGGTGCAGAAATAAAGGCATCTGGAATATACCAAGTTCGCATAGTCAACAAAAACCAAATCACTAGTCCACTGAACCAAAGGGTGAAGTAAAAATTCAGACGATGGGATTTTCCCAGCAGTTCAAAGAGAATCTGAGCGAGGAGCGGACGAAAGACAAGTAGATTCTGGATAATCTGGAATTTCCATTGTAAAATTGATTTGAAAGCTCGCTGAGGCGTGAAAACTACGCATGGGACTCCGAGTCGTCACGGTGGCTAGTGATGCGTTGCTGAACAACGAGCTAGAAGTTCCTAAGAGAGAAATGTGAGAGAACCCAAAAGCAATAGCAGGTCAGAAACAAGCCGACCTTGAGCTCAGAGTTGGTCTGAAAAAGGCAGCGGCAAGTTGGCGGCAAGCAAGCGTTTCTGATGGTACTCCTCGAGCACGTATACTGATTTCTGCGGGCCCGTCATCTTCGATGAATATTCCGTTCGTGCATTTATTCAAGGCCCTGACGGTTGGACTGTCTTGCACTTTGTTTACTGGCTCGTAGTTTCTGCATGAAAAGTGATCAGATTCCAATTCAGTTCAATTTTACTTTGTCCGCTATATTTTTGCGTTCGCGAATTTACCGCAGGGCTCATAGTGCTGCGCGGTCTCCCCAAATTGGCATGAAAGGCTCACAGCAGCGGTAAGTTTAGATAGGGGGACACCTGGGTATTGGGTTAGGACGTATATATCCCAAACATATGGGACCTTTAGCTCATGTTGAGGCTTGCGACGTTCCAGCGGTGCTGCGCTGCAGAACTTGACGGCGAACATTTGGAGGCTGAAAGAATGACCGACGGTCCCCGTAGGTTGTGAACTCGCTACTGCAAAGATTACGCGTAAATGTATGTATTACTATGTCGATAATGATACACTGAAGACTTACGAGAACAGACGAGAACTTGAAGATGTTGAAGCCGCGATGTCAAGCCTAACGTGAAACTTTGCGGGGCTCTTCTGCCCGTTGTGTTATTCTTGAATTGACTTCTAGTCTCGTTATTTTCAGCGTTTTCCCT
>QFFD01000379.1:0-16262 GCA_003314615.1 Pholiota microspora
TCGCGACCAAAGGCATCCTTGGCGATCGCACGAACGTTCAACAGGCCACACAGCACGTACACCAGGCCATATACAAAGCACAAACAGGCGCGAAAGTCGACTCGGGAAAACAGGGCCCTGGAGCTGTTGCTGCCCCTGTACACAACGTCGTTGTCATTAGCAGTGGCTCGGAGGGCAGTGGTGCACTACCGGCTATGCGGTACCAACAGTCCAAGGCCTCATTGCTCAACAAGCTCTCCGATCGGGCGTCGAATGCACCGGATAATGCAACACTATCCAAGCTCGTCAAGGAGTTCAAGGACGTGCTGCAAATCAATAGCTCAAGGACGTTGACCAGGGAAGCCTTCTACTTCTTAGATGTCCTCTACAAACAGTTGGATGATCCCTCCGTCTTTATCAAGCCCGCAAGGTGCGTAGTTCTATGATCAGCAATTGTTGCGCACAAACGAACATTTCCATCGTTTTAGAACTTCGAGGCAACACTCCTTTCAAGCCACAGCCCCCGAAAAGCAGCCTCCACATGTCAAGTTGGGTGTTGTCGCCCGGTTGAAGATGGAGGTGCATTATAGTCAAAGCAACAAGGCGCTGGCCGCCATGGTGTCCGACTTTGCAAAGGTGACTAGCAAAAGTACCGGACGGACAGTTACGAAGGTTTGTCTAGTCAATTTGTGGATTGTATGCGATGTCTGATATCATCGTGGTCTCCTTTTCTATTTTCTGTATTTCAGGATGGGTTTGCCTTTTTGGATGGACTGTCGGACCGGCTAAAAGCGCTCCAATAAACAAGAAAAAACCCTACGGACCTGTTTCTCATCTTCAGCGATTCGCTCGATTTGCCCTCTATTTCTATTACACCTCGAATAATCTGTTGTAGTATGGAGGCGGCGACCTCGAGGATCTATTATCTTGTAGCCCCAAGCATATATATATATATCAGCCTAGACTCCACGAATGTAAAAAATGTAAATACTACTACCCCCTCTTCATGGACGTTGTTATTATTGAATGGCTGGTTGTTTTTGAGTATGAATTATTCTAATCCTGACGCTGTGTACTTCTGCATCGTATGTGCGAAGGCTAGACTAAGTCAGCCCTGGGCTTCGATGCTCATTGTTGTTTCATCTGCATTTCGCCGTTCACTAAGTTTCGAACTTCCCTCAGTTGCCCTTAGTTATGCTGATTCGATGCAAAATTTATGTTTCGCCGCCATTTCACCGCAGACAGTCAGTCTAGCCCACCTTAGATTTGTCTGAGATATAAGCATTCAGAATGCGATCAGCGGTGATAACATTATAATCTGTAGAAGTAGGATGTAGATGCGGTGTACTAGTAGATTGAATGATAGATCCGTAGTGATAAGGAATAGATTAGTAGTTCATTGGAATACTTAGAGCATGGACTTGTGTGTAGATTTCTCCAATCACTTCTTCATCACTTGCTCGACGGTGATATTGGTGACCGATTCCGACTGCACTCCGGGTCCCTCCTCAAGCATGGGCATATGCCGCTTGTAGGGGTCGACGGCAACCAGCCTTCCGAGAAGTATTATCGGCCACGCCAGCCGCTTCCAGAACGAGATACCCTGCGGAAAGATATAACGGTTCTGCGACGCGATGATCACCCAAACTGTGACAAGGGTGAATGGGAGAGCAGTTTCTGCGTAGTGTGAGAGTGTCCCCTTGGTCCCGGGTGCGATTTCTTGGACGTTCATGCCAAAAACTGCCTATGGAAGAGAAATGAATACACTCAGGCATTGAACAAATAACAACGAGCTTACCGCTACGAAGGATGCTGGAAGGAAAACCATGGTCAGATATGCGATTTGCTTCATCTGAGATCGTAAGTTAGGAGTGAAATCATGTTGTGGTCGTTATATGGTGCTTACAGCTATGAGCGAATGGTCAGCTCTCCAGGGAAAACGTTGAAAACTGTCAAATTGACATACCGGCACTATCTTTTGCAGCAGCCTCAGTCATCTTCTGCATACGCCTGCTATCCAGGATATTAACACTACTGAACACCTTCGTTAAAAATCAGTCTCTGTGACACAATCAAGCAAACAAGCAGACCTACCAAATTCATCACATTCTTCAAGCGCCGCTCCTGCATATCCCGATCTGATTCGAGACGTTCGACCTCTCTCAGAAGATTAGAACACTCGCGCGCCATGATCCTCTCGTCGAATTCCCGATCAGATTTTTCCAGTGAGTCTAGCGCCGGATTCGTGGTGTCGCGAACAAAGATGATAGTTTTGCGGAAGTCGTCGAGGAGAGAGGTGTAATGAAGATGATGGGCGCGTATTATATGCAGCTGTTGCGTGATTATCATCTCTGAGGTAGTCACCACCTCCGTTTCCTGTATAGAACGAACGCTGTGTTAGAGCTACCCACGATTTCACGCATATACGAGAGTGAGCAACGTACCAGCTGACATATGTGGGCGTACAAGTGCTCTAAGGCTTCATCCCATGCATATAATGCATGCCACAGGAAAGTCAACAGTACAAACGTTGGGTCCGGGGATCTTTGAAAAATGCTTTGCCAGTACACGCTCTGGCCTAGTTTATGCGTCAGTTAAGTATAAGAAAAATCTGAAGGATAGATATTTACCAGCAAAGCGTATACGTTCATGTAAAAATGGCGCTGTGGTAGTCGGAAGGTCCTTATCCGGATGGTATGAAATTATTACACTTCCCCTTTTCCTGCGGATGAGATGCACAGAAAGGAGGTCCAAAACAAGTAAACGTTCATCTAAGAGTAGTCATCAACAACGCAAAATATAGAGGTACACTCAGATTTGTTTACTAGATTCCAGAGCCAAGGGTGCTTGGGTATCAATCATCTGTTGGACTTTATTGTCCACATTAAGTCTGTATAAGTGGGAGGCAATGAGTTGCACTTACCCAGCATGGTCCTGTTTCTAGGGGCCATTGGAGGCGGTACTGCAGTATTTGGCGAGTGGGCGCCTATCCGAATATTGACATTGGAAATGGAGCGGACAAACGTCAGGGAAATAGTTATATCTGGCTATCAATCAGCTACAATACTCGTGCAGAAAGTAGAGATGAACGACATTCAACTCACGATCTCCTTTGCCCAGCCGGACTCCTTCCACGTATCGAGATGGTATCCAATTCAACGAGGACGAGAAGAAGAAAGGCTCGATATTGTACCTGAAATAGGAAAATGTTATCTTCGTACTGAGATTGTTATGGATATCGCTGACTTTGCGCCAAGCATTTGCATCACTGGGCCAGACATCTTTTCGATGAACAATATTCGCACTCTGTTATTCTCGGGCGCCTGAGTACAAAATTATGTTTAGCATATGATACCATCCACAAAAGGTGAGATCTTTGGCTGACTTCGGAATCCTTGAGCTGTTTCCAAGTCTCGTCAACAACATTCTCTGTCGATATAATCTGACCTGGGTCAGGTACATGGAACACCCCCTCTTCTGTGACATCGACCTGGTGAATAATGCACGAGGTGCCGCGTTTGTAGTCAGTTATAGCATGTTCTATCTTGCTTTTCTTGACTTGACTGGGTGTCCAGTTCGGGTATAAGGATTGTGGATAGCCTCTCCAGCATCCTTCACAGTCTTTGTGGTCACAAGGCTCCGGGACCGGTGGAAGAGGAGAGGAAAATTGCACAGGATCGACATCTGAACATATTATATACAGAGGACAAGTATCCATATAATTTTCAGAATCTAGGATAGCTATGCGGAGAAACACGTACCGTCCTCTATATCTACCCAAGGCCAGGGTGCAGAAGGCGCTGCATGTCTGTGTGACGGTGCTGCGATTCGCTTGAAGTCTTCTTCGAAATATCGGTCATAAACATGTAAACGTGAAGAAGTCATAGCGCCGCGGAGGATATCCGGAAAACGAGGCTTCCGTAAGATGTCGCAGCCCTAGCGCAGAGTTTCGAGGATATGTTTATGGGAGCTCTGTAGAGCTCAACTCGGCGGGCGTCGAAACCAATCTCAGAAAAGAAACTCGTCCAAAAGTAAGGTGGTTTGGTGGTATAATTCAAGTAAGCTTGGAACCTATGTCCTTGGCCATGTTCATGATGCTGTTATTCCAAGAGGCAGGCGGCCAACTTCGAAGTTGCCACGATTGTCCGAACATAACCCGTATTGCGATTAGATTGCAAGGTACAGCCTTCATTACAATTGATCTACATTCGCACGCGTAAGGCGGCCCTGGCGGCCAAGTCGTCATGCCACGGTTTGCTTTAAAGTTCTGTGGGCAACCACTGCTCTTACCCACTTACAACGCTTCGTTGTAGGTCATATCCAGGGTTAGTCCTATTTGTTTCCTTTATTATGCTGAATATCTTCTGACATTTCATCATTGTGGGCGCAGGGCCTCTGTATAAATGCTTCAATCATAATTTCGGCCTTCCACAATATTTCCACGGATTCTTGCTTTGCCACTGCGACGATACTCTTTAACGCCTCACATCATGTCGGATATCGACCGCTTCTCGATTGTCACTCTGGTGCTCTTCATCATTTCAATAATATTCGTGATCCGCCCCGTTTCTTTTCATGTTCGCCTTCCTCTCGTTGGGCGGACGAAGCTCACCATCGGGCTTATGAGCGCACCTATAATAGCTATTGCCATCCTCTGGGCAGCTCAATGTCTGGGTTCCTCACAAATACGCGATGGAATTGTCGGAACAGGTACTCCTCTAGTATTCCAAAAAATGTCTTTCGATCTCACAATTGGACAGATGACATCAAGCCCTACAACATCCTCATCCTCTTTATATCACTTGCATATATGGCTATCACTCTGGATGTTACAGGATCGCTTCAAGCAGCTGCTTTCTGGGTCAGCAACCAAGGAGGAAACCATGGCCGAAAATTATATTTATATTTCTACATCCTCCTCACCGGCATAAGCATGGTCATAGGAAACGACCCCATCATCCTCTCTGGTACAGCTTTCTTGGTGTATTACACAGCTGCGACAAACCTCGAACCTATGGCATGGTTAATCTCCGAATTCGCAGCCGCTAATACTGCCAGCATGGTCCTCTTTGTCGGAAACCCCACCAATGTCGTCATTTGCGAAGGTTTCTTGGTTAATAACGCGGCCTTTACCGCATACACCATCCTTCCCTTCCTCGCATGCAGTGTGGCATGCTATATTGCCCTCATGTTCCAATTCCGGGACGAGAAACATGTACCACGCAAATTAAATAAAACAGGAAAGCTCAATGTTCGGGAGGTACTTCGAGATCCGGTCAGCGCATGTGTTGGTGCTGTGATGCTCATCAGCTGCCTCGTCGTTATCATCGTCCTCAGCTTCCTCCACGTCGATGTGTGGAAAGTGGCTTTGCCATTTGCGGTGGCGAAGTTTATCTTTGACCTGATTTGGGACAACTATCGATATTCTACTGGCCGCATACAGAATTTTAACGAGAAGATAGAGACTGACGAACACCCTGACGAAGATGCTATGCTTCATGAACTGCAACGTGCTATGTCAATGCCTTCCGACCAATCTGAGGACCTCGAACAATCAGTCGCGACAACGCTACATATACCTGTCTCGACATCGCCTATTAGCGAAAAGCCTCCCCTTACTCAAACCACGGAAAAGAATGTTCTCCCAACAAGCGAATCTCCATCTCGTACGTCCACAATGACTGAACCCCGCCTCTTTGCCTCCCAACGCGATAAATTTGACCTCGCGCACAGGAAACTATCTGCTCGCTTCCCCACATTTTTCACCGCACTCCCGCGACTACCTTTCGGTCTCATCCCCTTTGCCTTCTCTCAGTTCATCCTCATCGAGGCTTTGACGCGGCGGGGCTGGATTGACGTCTTCGCAACCTGGCTTGTACGTGCCTCGCACCGCGAGATGATACCAACGATCTGGCTCATCGGCGTTCTCGGCGTGATACTGTGTAACGTCGCGGGGACAAACATCGGCGCGACGATCCTCCTGACAAAGGTCGTACGCGCCGCCAACATGCCGACGAGCACCATGCGTGCGGCCGCCATCTCGCTAGCGGTGGCGAGCAATATCGGGGCTGTGAGCTTCACGTTCTCCGCGAGCCTTGCAGGGCTTTTGTGGCAGACGATATTGACACAGAAGGGTATCACGATTCGGCAGACGCAGTTTGCATTTTGGAATCTGCTACCAATCCTGGTTATGACGAGCGTCGGGCTGGCGGTCGTGACAGCGGAGATGGTCGTGCTATATCATTAGACAATATGCTCTGGATGGATGGATGGAAAAGTTGTGTTTTGGTTCGCATAACATTATGATACCTTTGAACCTAGACTGCCGAATGTTTTGCTTCAATAATATGTATTATATAGGATACCCATTGGCACTTAGTCGCTGGGATATACGCTATCGTCAGCACACAGAAAACAATTCCTCTATTTCGTTTTGAATAATGTTACCCAGACTCATACACCTCAGATACTCTTCTCCCGGAAAGTATTTAGGGCGTCCCAAGCTTTACCCGACGTGACACTCTCCCTAGCGAGTTTCGTACCATCCACGAAATCCTGAGCGACGCCGGCCACCACAAGCAGCGCCGAAGCGTTCATCAACACGAAGTCAAGGACTGGTACAAGTTGTTCCGGAATATTAACGCCCGAAGTAAGCAGCTTCTTGAAAGTCTCCGCATTCTCCTGTGGACTGCCTCCGGCAACAGCGCTAAGTGGATGCGATGGAAGCCCAAAGTCTTCCGGCCTCAGCGTCTTTGGAGTCACTTTGCCGTCTTTGAGCTCCCAGGCGTGCGTCGGCCCCGCACAGCTTATCTCGTCGAGCCTCTCAAAGCCACAAACGACCAGCGCGCGCTCGACTCCGCCTTCACTCAGCGAATGAGCAAAGGTGGGTCCTATCTCGGGTTCTGCGACACCTAACACCATTCCGCGGGGACGCGCAGGGTTTATCAGCGGTCCGAGGACGTTGAACATCGTACGGAAAGGCAGCGCTTTCCGATAGGGAGCAATCGCCGCCATGGCGGGGTGATAATGTGGCGCGAGGATGAAGGTGAAGGGAATTCGAGGGATAGGCGTAGCCGTCCCTGGTGTAGGTGCTGTAAACAGACAGTCAAGGGATTCGAGAAGATCGGCAGAGCCGGAGGAGGACGTCGATGCGCGACTTCCGTGCTGACAGTAGTATCGATAAGAGTAGTCTGACAGCGCCTGTGCAGATAAAGCGCACCTTGATAACCCTGGCACCAGCCCCAGCGGCGACGACGGCAGCCGTCGTGCTCACGTTGAACAGATTGTACCCATCCCCACCCGTTCCGACGATATCCACCACAAAGTCGTTGTCGACATCTTGCACGTCGGCTTTCAGTGCCCGTTCCCGAAGGACTGCTGCTGCCGCTGCGAGGGACTCCGGTCGCCTTTCGACTCGATGGATGTGCAATGCAGTCAAGAATGAGCCGATTTGGGAGGGCTGGAGCACCGAGGGTGTAAAGAGATGGTTGAGCGCCTCTTTTAGATCGTCAGGCGTAAAATACTCCGGAGTCTGCACAAGCTTGTTCAGCAGAGGCCGGAAAGACTGGATGGTATACTCCGACATGGATGTAGAGGGTATGGGAAAGATATAGGAAGTTAGAGGAGAGCTTAACGGATTGGAAAGATCGACCATGTTTTTATTAGACGGAATCAAAAATTACTACATGGGATTAAGTCATTTTGTGCAAATACTTATCGCGTCATTGTGGTTAAGAAAGGGAATGTGCCTTAGTATTGGCTTCATTGCTTATATAGGTCATTCTTTACTTCAGTTTCTAATCAAGGTCGTAGAATTATGTACTTGATCGCGCCATAGGCACCATGTTATCTACCACGACCCACAGAGTTCTCATATGGCGGTGTGCGGAAGTCAATCTGACCCATAAACAAGACGAAATCAAGCGGCACTAATGGATGAGAGAAAGATCAATTTGCTGAGATTGGTATTTGGGTCTTAATAATATTGAGTCATTGCGTACTAGACCGTTTTCATGGGCTCGTCTACTATTTAGAGAGTAGACCTAGGGCTATCGTCGGACAGGACTGAGGGATGAACGGTTCGTAGAAAGGGCATCATATGCGGGAGGCACAGAACCGGAGCCAGTATATTCGAGTTCTTCCGTATTCCCCGTCTGAGCTGTGCTTGGAGACGCCATCGTAGAGACGTTGCGCTGCGAGTTGTCAAATGAGGTAGTATTGCTCGTGGCATCGCTAGAAAAGGGAGATGAGCCCGTGTGCACATGTTCATATCGATCTCTTTTGAGATCAGATATAGTTGCGAAGCCCACTGGAGTGGTGGCTGTTGGGAAGGGAGTAGCATCTGAAGAGGAGGCGGAATGTCCATAGCTCGGAGGGGTCGCTGATAATCCTGACATATGAGGAAGTGGGACTACTTCGGACTGAGTAAGGTCCACAGCAATCGTCAAGAAAAAGACAAGGGCTCACCCAAATTAGCGTTTGCGACCAACCTTTGTTCCACTGATGGAGATTGTGTTTCTCTGGATTGTCGTTTACGCAGATACCAGAATAGAAGGATGGCCAAAACCGAGACCAGCACTCCTCCAATGACTCCGCCTACTATAGCCCCAACAGGAGTAGATTTGGCGGCATTGTTCCCTTGAGTGTCTACCACCGCTGGTTGCGTACTACTTGTCTGCGTACTGATGGTGGAGTCAGGGTTGGCAGGGACATTCACTGAGGTCGGCGCCGTTGTGGTTGGAGATGTTAAGTCGGGCATTGTAGCTAAAGAAGAAAATGAAGGAGTGTATACGAGATAATCCAAAATGAATTCCTGGTTTTCGACGTCTGTGACGTTCAAAACAAGGGTGTGGGGGCCAGAGGAAAGGTTTTCTTTATCGAAGAATAAGAAGTTGCTGGCTTGCCCGTCGCCGCTTATATGTTGTGCGGAACCCGAAGTGACTGGATATGTCTGCGACGATACTACACCGTCCAGAGCGTATGCCGCGGATATGCTGCCTATGTTTGACCACGAAAATATCCCGTATACGGAAATCGAGGTCCCTATAAGCGAGAATATTATATATTGGAACGCGGAATGAGTTCTTCTATGACCCACCTGCGAACCGAAAAGTCATTGTGTCTCCTACAGTTGTGGTCCTCTGGGTCGAATTTCCAATGGGAAGGCCATCTGGGAGCGTGCCAGCATTGAAACCGCCAGTACTTTCAGCCCATGAGCCAGAATACTGAAGAGCAGGGTCATTATTATCCACAAAAACTTTGTTGCCCGCGAGCGGTGTGTTCGGGCCAACAGTAATGATCGCCATGTCCAGAGCTGTACCATCCAGTTGGCCGATCGTTATTGTATGTTTTCCATCAGCCAAGGTTGGCGATTGATACCATTGAACATATGCAGGTGGAGTGGAAGAGCCGTAGGTCATGTTATAGGATGCAGCTCCGTCTATAGAGACGCTGGCGGATTGAGATAATCCCTGAGGAGGAGTATTGCCAATGAAGGCAATTTGGGTTCCTGAAGATGCCTTGTCAGAACTTGCTTCCACAAGAGAAATATTTGACCGCACCTTCGAACGACAAGCTCAACGATCCAAATGTATCCGAAACTTGAGCGAACGCAGGGAAATTCGAGGTTCCTTGATACCACTGGACCAGCGTACTCAGAGTCCACTGGCCGCCACCGTAGGTTATGTTTCCAGCATTGTCGTCGAGAATAAGTCGCAGCTGCTTGTTGGCCATAGACTGTCGTATTTCGACCTAGAGATGATGGAAAATTTGGGGAAACCTCGAAAAAATGAAACGTTAGCATTGTGATGCGCCCGTTCACATATTGGCAGCGGCAGGCGCCCAAAGCCATTCGAGATTTCAGGGTCAAATTGATAGATCAACATTGAATGTCGAGATAATAATATCAACGCGACATGCCAACAAGACTGCACCAAGGGTACCAAAGCGTTACTGATCTGAGGCTTTGAGATGATTGGAGGGAAGTTCTTTCTCCGCAACAGTATCTTTGAATATATGGTGAGCGTAATACGGGAAGTTCGCGTTTCTGGATGTTTTGGCAGTGATAGAGGACGTCAGTACGAGCAGAGAGTCGTCGTAAAGTGTTTCTGCGCGGTCGAAGCCGTGGGAAGTTACCGTTTCGTACCCCAGTCCAAATTGGCCTGCAACCTTCCAACAACAGGACCCGGGAAGCTCATAATGTTTGGTGCACGCGATTTTGCGGATTTGAGGGCCAGAAACCATGTTATCTGTCCACTTTGTTGCGGATTTGAGGACCGATTGAGGCTGATCCTCACCAAAATGTATCATTCATCCCCTTCGATGCAGCAACATGTAATTATGCGTTCTTGATTTGTATTCACGCGGTGCAAGTTCACGTTATGGTTCTGTTGAAATATTGGGACGCAGCGTCCCCAAAGCGTCCCACTGGTTTGCAATCCAACTAATGAGGACTTAGCGAGCGCCAAGGACAATACTTACTTACTCTCCAATAATCCTCCATTGAAAATTCATGTTCCAGGTGGAAGTATGGTACAGAGGGTGTAGCTTATCACTGTATACTCTATATATGCTTCGGCTTGGTATTTAGTGTACTAATTCGCGCCCTGCAGTGCGGTAGAAAATCGAGAGCAGAAATTTAATTTATTGCCTTTTTAGAAAATCATGTGGTAATCTCTGTCCATATGTGCGGATTTGAGGCCCAAAGTATTGCGGATTTGAGGGACAATTTGAGGATTTTCGCGGACACCAAACATAATGAGCTTCCCGGGTCCTCCAACAACCTTCAGCTACTAGAAGTAGGCCTCTCCCGTGACTCTTTTCTCGCCCTCCGTGTCTCTATTCACTGCTAACTTATCTTGCGTGGCGATTCTGTGTCATGAGAATCTGGTATATCAGTACGCTCGCTGCTTCTCTATCACCGCATGCGACTATCACTCACTTCCCTACGCGAAACGTCATAATTCCTCTCGTCTGACTGTACAACTCAAAGTTACCATCTCTTCTGTTCTTTGCGAACCACTCGATAGCATGCGTGCGCGAGTTCGCCGACTCTATTCGGAAGGGTCGGTTCCCAGAGACGACAGACTCTAGTCTGAGAGAAAAGCTTCGCCTCATTTGCGTTGTAGAGCTCAAGCACTGCATATTTCGAGCTTTTCAGTCCGTCTCTCTAAAAATGGATGCCGCAGGTATCGCATTTTTCTCATCGAACATGGAGCAGAGCTATTACACATTGAATCGATAGTATTGGCAGAGAAGCAGGTTTTAACTTGCAATCAACGTTTATCCGAGTTCATATTCAACGCCGCATACGTGCCTATCTCGAGCAATCAGTGTACTCAGGACTCAACTCAGTCTGTGTCTAATCAATGCACCGGTCGAGGGAAATACCCAGACGTTTAAATTGTATGCGCAAGTATAACAATTCTTTGGGACAGCTTGAACTGCGCAACCTTACTTTCGGATACCCTGCCCTCCCCCAATGACCATGAACTCCCCTCGCGGCGAAATATCGAGTGCAATTGGCACAGGGAACCTCGTTTTTGGAAATCGCACACCAGGACCCAATTTTACCGATCCCGTCTATTCGCATACTGCTATTATTAACTCACAACGCCTCTTTTCTTCCCAAGCAACCACTGCAAAAATTTGCTATCGCATGTGCATCAAGAGTGTATCACAGAATAGACCCAGCTATTCCCTCGTCTCTGCCCAAGATAGTATATCTTTACGATCATCCATGCGATATGATTCCTTTTTTGTGTCCAGAGAATATGGTACGTCCCATCCAGAATATTCCTCTCATTCTGAATATCCGGTATTCCGCTCACAATTTCTGTAGTCACACCGGCACCGACCCATGGACTGGTAAAGTATAAAAGACGAGAAAGGTTCACCTAGCTATTCCTCAGAGAGGTTTCCCCTAGCAAGACCTGTACTATGTACTTCAAACTCTCTCTGTGCACGACGCTCCTCGGCGTTGCGCTCGCTGCTCCTTCGAAGAGGTCCAATTCTCATGTCCTGCATGAGAAACGGGCTGCCGAGCCTCTCGACTGGGAGCTCTCTCACCGTTTGGACGCGAACAAGGTTCTGCCTATGCGGTTTGGCTTGACTCAGTCGAATATACATCGCGTTGAGGAACTACTCATGGAAGTTGCTCATCCGGAATCACCCCGGTTTGGTCAGCACTACAGCCCCAAGGAAGTAGTGGACTTGTTCGCCCCTAGCGATGAGACGATCTCGACCGTAACGAACTGGCTGATCGAAGCTGGTTTTGCGCGCGACAAGATGCGCTTGTCTGCGAACAAAGGATGGATCTCTTTAGATGCCACTACTGCAGAAGTCGAAGATCTACTCAAGACGGAATATCATGTATGGACGCACCCATCTGGCGATCAACAATTTGGTATGTTCACAGCAAAATTGTTGACTCATTACATCTATTCTAATATTTTCTTTCTAGGATGTCACAATTATTCTATCCCAGCTCATATGCGACAGCACATTGATTTGGTTCGACCTACCGTCCAATTCAACCACCGCCCATCCCCTCTTGCATTACGGAAGCGCGGAGGCGGTCTTGGTATGCCTTCTGCGCGTACTGGCCCCAAGAAGTCCGACAAACTCGTCACTATCACTCCAAGTCTGGAGAACTGCGACGAGAACATTACTTTGGATTGTCTTCGTGCACTGTACGCTGTAAACTACACTCCTGTTGCTACTGCAAAGAACTCCTATGGAATTGGCAAGTTTTTAGCATATATTCGCTCTTCCCTTTATTGATTGAATTTTGCAGTCGAATTCACCCCTCAATCGTTCTTGGCCCCAGACCTGGATCTTTTCTTCAGGAATTTTTCTCCCAGTCTCGTTGGCGTTCGTCCTGTGAATGTCCTAATTGATGGAGGTAAGTATTTAGTTGATTTATGTAATTGTCATGTCCTGAAATTTATTGTATAGCTGTCGTTCAAACTACTGACCAAAGTTTCGACTTTAACGGAGAAAGTGATCTAGATTTAGAATATGCGATGGGTCTGACTGCTCCTCAAACCATCACTCTTCTACAGACTGGAGATCTTGTCGAAGGTAGCTGCAATCTCTTATTTCTGCTCTTCCTTTCTAAACTAGTTCATATTAAGGGGCTGGTTTCGATAATTGGCTCGATGCCGTCGATGGCTCGTTCTGCACATTCGAAGGTGGCGATGATCCTACACAGGTACTAATTACCCATCCATATACTGTACCTGCATGCCTAATGATTTACAGGATGGTATCTATCCTGACACAGCCAGAGGTGGATTCAAAGGCCCTGAGTCATGCGGAATTGTTGCTCCCCCTTTCGTCGTATCTGTCTCATATGGTCAAGACGAAGCATCCGTGACTGCTGCTTTCGCCAATCGCCAGTGTACCGAGTATGCTAAGGTCAGTATTCTGCATATGATCCCTGTTCTAAAAAATCTGAAGTGCACTCAACAGCTTGGGATGTTGGGAACAACTGTGCTATACAGTAGTGGAGACGACGGTGTTGCTGGCGGTGGAGGTGTGTGTCTAAACACAAGAAGTATGTTCCAACCACCTGTTATTGGTCGATGTCACTGAGGTCGGTCGGATCATCTAGAACAACCTGTAAATAACGGAAAGACTTTCAGCCCTGGTTTCCCTGTATGTTGCAATTTATTTCCCAGTCAAGCAAAGTGATTCAACTCTACCCTTCCGATCCAGGTTACTTGCCCCTTCCTCACAGCCGTCGGCGCGACACAAGTAAACCCTGGAAGCACCGTCAACGATCCCGAAGGAGCATGCGAACAGGTCATCTTCTCTGGCGGTGGATTCTCGAACATCTTCCCGTGCGTTGAAAATGCGTTTATGAATCCCAGGAGCACAAGTGCTAAACGTTGTCTACTTTGTACCTTTGTGTTTTTGCATACAGGATTCCGAGCTACCAGGCCGATGCAGTCGCTGGTTTCTTGAAGGATCATCCGCCACCGTTCACCGCGACGCAGTTCAATAATAGCGGTACCGTACGCGCGTTCCCCGATTTGTCTGCAAATGGGTGCGCTAGTTTTTCAGAATTGTCGATTGAACAAAATTCTAACAAAATTCGAACGGATATCTAGTGCAAATTATGTGATTGGTATCGATGGCGAGTTCGCTCTGGTCTTCGGCACGTCCGCGTCGTCGCCCGTCGTTGGCTCGCTCATCACGCTCATCAACGACGCACGCCTCGCAGCGGGCAAGGGGCCTGTTGGGTTTATCAATCCTTCCGTAAGTACCGCCTCTTTTCACCAAATTACGTCACACGCTCAATTATTTTGACCTTTCGTGAATGTAGATCTATAGCGCAGCCTTTGCGTCTGGGTTCAACGATATTGTGACAGGCGGAAATCAGGGTTGTGGTGCGTATTTTCCTCTTGTTCCCAAAAACTTCAAATACTCATGCTGGTAATATTCACTTCACTTGCAGGTACACCCGGTTTCACTGCGTATGTAGTTTTACCACGCTCAATTGTTCGATGCTAATTTCCTCTCTATATGACATTTAGGACGACTGGTTGGGACCCTGTTACTGGTCAGTCATCCTTTTTTTTTGCATCGAACCTTTATCTCTGATACCGATTCAAACAGGTGTCGGTACACCCAACTTGAGCAAACTTTTGCCATTGTTCCTGGCTCTCCCTTGAGTATCGCACCGACATTATGAGTTGATAATGAGCGCTGCGATTCTGTGGTGGAATGAGCAATGTGACTCAGAACTCGACGGTGATGAATATCACGTAGAACTCAACCTCATGTACTAACAATCAGTGATGTAAATATATATGTACTCTCTACTCGAATCATAAGTAGGGGCCATTTGCTTTGAGGATAATAGAGCACAGGAAATCCGCGAATTTAGGTTGATAATTAGCTCGATCTTTTGCCTGCAACTGGACTTCCTTCATATCTACACATAACACAGCATACCTGTTTACCCACAGATTGAATCTGCGGAAGCCCTCCCCGAAAGAGACCGTCCCACCAGAATAAGACGAAGCCAGGGAGAATATAAATTCCAAAGCCTTCGTTTTCCTCACAACCGAGAAATAATGAAGAAGAAAACAAAAAACAACGGTTGCTTTCATCTAGAGGCAGGTTGGAGTCCCGCACATTGTATTGGTGCGTCAATATCTAGGAAGTCTCATTTGAATCCTTCTAGGTCGCGTCTTCATTACGGCAAATAATTTCATGTGGCGTCGTTGGTGGTGCAGATGTAAGAGTTGTTAAAAGTTTCCGATCCCCAAAAGCATGTATGTGATATTGACTCGAGAAGGAAGCGCGGCTCAGAAGAAGTGTATAGAGAAGGGAACTCCGCTGTGGGCCAGGGACACTAACAACTCCGCCAAGGAGCGTAAAAAAACTTGAATGATGCCAGGGAAAAAGGTAAGGGAAGGAGCACCTAGATAAATAGATCTGACCGGGGGC
Organism: Pholiota microspora; assembly: GCA_003314615.1. Lineage (NCBI taxonomy): Eukaryota > Fungi > Basidiomycota > Agaricomycetes > Agaricales > Strophariaceae > Pholiota > Pholiota microspora. Next base: position 15,436 of record QFFD01000379.1, read on the forward strand.
AGTTAGCTGGAAGTATAACCAACTGATCCAAGGGTTATGAACATCAGAGGAAATCTGATAGGCGCTGCTTCCAAATCTTTTCGAGAGACATTGGAGAGACAACAAAGTCCACCCGAGAATAACAGTTTAGAAACCAAGGGGATCTGCTAGTTGACAGTGATCCCTGCATGGGAATGCTAGGGTCTAGGAAACACCGACAACAACATCGTAGACAATACAGAGCGTCGGTCGACTGAGGCCATTAAAGCTAATTATACCAGATAGCTTCCAAACTGACGTTCGCGTCAGAATCAGTAGCACCATTAGCGGAAACCGAGACAAATAGGCAGAAGCACAGGTGACAGAAGGCGATGGGTGATGCAGAAAGTTCGGAAGGAAAATTGGTCGGTTTAGAAACTAGGTGAGGACACGTTTAACAATGAACGTTGAGCGCAATGTTGCGATGCCAGTGCTAGCTGTGCGAATCGGATCTAGATGTTTAAGCGTAGTCACTCATGAGGGAATAGTACAGCCCAGCTGAGCCGCGGGCAGTCGAAAAGCCTGTACCAAAAATGATTCAGCCCTTCGTTGAAGAGACACAAAATCCGGATAGATTGAGATCGCCGAAGAAGGCGACATGTTCAGTACTTGGACATTAGCACTATAACGAGGGAAACGCTCTGGTGTTCGTGGGTGTGACTATTGTAGATCGTCTTGGATGAGCATAAGGGCGAGGGACGTAAAAAAAAAACAACACCTGCCTTTTGTGGCAAAGCAGTGGCGGTACGCACAATGCGTACGCGTGATGCGGCAACAATTGGGAAAGAAGGGGCAGGGTAGGCGTTATT